>OZJO01009674.1:0-10086 GCA_900406225.1 Acrobeloides nanus
CTGATTTTTGGTACTCGGGGGTTTTCGGGCATGAGAAATCGATTGGCGCAAGTCCCGAGTTCCAAAAAAATTTTTTTGACCCCCTATCATTTCAAAAAAAATTTTTTTGACCCCCAAAAAAATAAACGTCGAAGGACACGAGAAACCGATTAGAGTAAGTCCAAAAATGTCTCACATGGGGTACCCCAATAGGGGGTCAAAAAATTTTTTGGAACTCGGGACCTGCGCCAATCGATTTTTTGTGCCCGAAAACCCCCGAGTACCAAAAATCAGACAATTTGGAACCAAAATAAAAAGTTGAAAAAATTGATTTTTTAACATGGGGTACCCCGATAGGGGGTCAAAAAAAATTTTTTGGAACTCGGGACTTGCGCCAATCGATTTCTCATGCCCGAAAACCCCCGAGTACCAAAAATCAGCCAATTTGGAGAAAATAAAATTTTGTTCGAGAAGCGTACTGGACGTGCACCCCCCCCCCTCTTTAAAATGGTGATAACTCGAAAATTTATCAATAACTTTTCAAACTCCTTTTTTAAAAGTTGTTCTATGGACCATAAACTACAATTCTACCATTCGTTTTTCATGAGTTTTCTGTGCAGTCATTTTGAACATGGTGTGCATCGTATTCCTGACAACTTCTTAACCTATTCGGAAACAAATTTCCATCGAAAACGGTCTTTCCTATCGCGAGAATATGATATTACATTTATCACAACACATCGTAAAACAACAAATGCTCCAAATTTTGTGCTCTATCATATGCAGGGATATCAAAGAACTGACCTTTTAGGTCAGTTGAAACTGACCTTAAGGAGTTTCAAACTGACCTATTCTTCCTTAATTATATGCTCGTCAAATTATTTCTCTTTGATAAGTTCGATGCAACAAATTACATCGTTGTCTAGCTTGCGTGTCAAACTTATCAAGGAGAAAAAATTTGATGAACATATAATGTAAATGAAAGTAAGTTTGAAACTTACCTAGGTCAGTTTGGAACTGACCTAGATCAGTTTGAAACTCCTTAAGGTCAGTTTTAACTGACCTAAAAGGTCAGTTCTTTGATATCCCTGATCATATGGCATCATTTCCCCCAAAAGGTCCTTTTGTTTTTAAACAGATTTACCTTATAAATTTGAATAAGAATCGGGATATAGAATAAAACCGCAATAAATGTCAATACTAAGCGAACTATAATCGTAATATATGGAATTATGAATTGCCTATCTATATTGTTACAAGTAATAGGTATCTAAAAAGTACCTCAAAATGAAATTAATCTGCAGACACACGTCGTCGAGAACATGCGAGAAATTTATTGTGCTCATTGAAAATTTTGAAATCGCAAAAATCCTGCTTCATTTTGCTGATTCAAGGTCAAGGAAAAGTTTTTAAGACTTTTAAATATGCGCAATCGATTTCTCGCATAAAAAATATGGTCGTTTTGGAAAAAATTAAAATAATTTTTTTGGCGAAAATTTACTTTAAAAAATACGGTGTTTGAGACACCCTGTTTGTTTTTGGTATTTTAGCATGAGATCTCATTTATAGCTCTTTTTTTGAATTTTTGGAGCTCGGATTATTACCACGCCGAGAACGTGGAAATACAGGTAATATGAAGTTGGGCAAAAGTTTTCGGACTCGACCGACTTGAACCCGGACCTCCTGGCTACTGTCCAAGTGCACTACCATTGAGCTACCGAGACCTACTCTGATACCCGTTAATTATTAAATATGTGGAAAATACACCGTCAAGTATTTACCAATTAACGGGCATCAGTTATAGGTCTCGGTAGCACAATAGTAGTGCACTTGGAAAAAAATAATAATTGGACGTAGCCAGGAGGTCCGGGTTCGAGTCCCGATCGGGTCCGAAAAACTTTTGCTCAACTTCATATTACCTCATTTATATTCTCAAATACTAACCGTATAGGTATTTCCATACAAATAAGTCGTAATCTCAAGTGTAACAAAAAATGGAAGACTAACAAAGATGGGTATACTTATCATTATCCATGAATATCTTGTGCTTAACATTAAATATTTCAACGGAAATGTTACAGATATTAATCTGTCGATAGCATCGATCAAAGTTATTACCCCTCGAATAGGATTTAGGAACCACCAACATAGATTTTGTACAGTGTTTACACACATAAATGAGGTCCATAATGGTATATCTAAACTTTTTTATTATTAAAGGGACAGGTATGACACAAGGTAAAAAGGGGGATATCAGGAATGCATCCATTGTTCATGCGGATGAACAACGGACAATACCTTGACGGACAAGGATTGACCGCGGACAAGAAGGGCAACTTTTTTCTTCACAGAAAACTTTTACAAAAAGTGATGTTCTATAAAGTTGTTCCTGAGATCACGACGAATAACTTTGTAGAACGTCACTTGTGAAAAGTTTTCTGTCATGAAGAAAATTCTCATGAAATTAATTAGGGTGTACACGAACTTTAGGGACATCCTGTAATTTTTTGAATAAATGATTTTTTACATTCTTCGTTGTAATATGCACTTAATCGAAGTGCTCCAGAACCAGCAAAACCTAGCGAATAAATAGCATTATAGAAAAAGTTTCCGCCATAAATAATGTATTCTTTTTGCGTTCTCAGATTTTTATTGAAAATAATAAAAACGGTTAAAATAGTGTTGATAGCACATAAAGTTGATCCTTCAATGAGATAGAAATAGTACAGTTTATAGTTCAATGTACTTGTAGAAACATTTGAGTATATCATGTTTATGTGCAAAGGAAAATCGAGATTAAAGACAAAATTCAATAGAGCTTTTTTGAGAATTTTTTCAATGGTATAAGTGCGATAATCAGGGTAGATTTTTTCTTTGTTAAATTATTTTATGTCTGATGTTTGTATACTAATTTTTTTACACATGACAGTACATCATCCAATTTAGTTACATGAATGGGCATTAGTTTTAACATAAACCTCACGTATAGTACAGGGTGTTTCAGCGAATTATCGAGATTTAAAAATTCAATATCTTGTGATAAAAAGAATTTTTTAATGCGGATTTTTGCAAAATGCTTAGAAACCGTGGAGTTTTTCATGCCTATTCAAAATCATTTTATTTTATGGCAAAAA
The DNA here is from genome assembly GCA_900406225.1 of Acrobeloides nanus. Classification (NCBI taxonomy): domain Eukaryota; kingdom Metazoa; phylum Nematoda; class Chromadorea; order Rhabditida; family Cephalobidae; genus Acrobeloides; species Acrobeloides nanus. Next base: position 3,114 of record OZJO01009674.1, read on the forward strand.
CATTTGTTCGCTAGTGGAATTTGAACTTACACGCTCATAGTCAAAAACCGTGAACACTACCACTCAGCCATGATGACAAGCTAAAAATGATGTCAAATATGTAGAAATTTATAAAGGAAAGAAGAACAAAGTTAATGCAGTATAGGAAACCGATTAATAATTTGTTATTATTCAATTTTAAACAATTGTTTAATCAAATGTTTGCATTTAAACAAATAATAATTGTAGTTTAAAATTGATAGAATATAACGCAAAAAGTTTGTCACCATGGCTGAGTGGTAGTGTTCACGGTTTTGACTATGAGTGTGCAAGTTCGAATCCACCGGCGGCAAAATGTTTTTGCCGTAAAATTAAATTTTTTTGAATGGACATGAAAACCCCACGATTTTTAAGCATTTTGCAAAGATTCGCATTAAAAAATCTCTTTTTTTATCAAAAGATATTGAATTTGAATTTTTAATTCAAAATTCAATATCCTTTTTTTTAAATCTCGCTAATTCGCTGAAACACCCTGTACAAAAAGTTTTCATTTTATTCAAACAATGAAGCGGAAGAGAATTNGGGGGGGGGGGGGGGAGCTATAGCCTTGTAAACAAAATGCGATGCGAAGTTGTCTATGTAAATTTGAGTTCAGAACCAACAGAATTCTTTCTAACTTTATTATAAGTTTGAAACTAAAATTATAAAAAATGAAATCATAAAATAAAATATGCGAAAATCATCGTTTTTACGTGTTGTGTTTCATCTGGAAGAAAAAGATGAAAAAAATAGCAAGATGTTTTGATATGATACATCGAAATTCCTCGGAGAAAAGGATTGTAAGTTGACTCAAAATTCATAAAAAAAACCGGTGATCTTTGAATCTAGCCAAGCTTCAACAAGCCTAGGGTTCAAAAGTTGAAAGCCGAAACCGATCAAAACGGTTGGCATCACTTGCGCACACATATTTGCGCATCTAATATTTACGCAGCGTCATTTGCACATATATACCTGCGCAGGAACATCTGCGCACGGACATTTGCGCATGCAACAGGTGTATATGCGCAAATAACGCTGCGCAAATGTTGCATGCGCAAATGTACATGCGCAAATGTCCGTGAGCAAATATTGTTGTATATGCGCAAATGTGTATATGTGCAAATGGCGCTGCCCAAATGTCTATGCGCAAATGTGTGCGCGCAAGTGATGCCAACCCGTCGAAATCGATCTTTTTTCAAAAGCCGAAACCGATCCATTTTAAAGTCGAGTCGAACAATTTGAAAGTCGATAAAAAATCGAAACCAACGGTTGAAAAGTCAATTAACCCCGTTTATGCCCACGACGTCTTTTTTGTTACGCTATTAGTAAACTCACTAAAAATATGACGTTCTGGGGGTTTTTCTATGCGAGAAATCGATTACGCATTGTTTCAAAGCTTGAAAATGCATATGTGATAGTGAAAAACGAAAAATTGACCTTTTTTAAACATATAACGTGTTTTAAACTTAAAAGAATAATAACAATCCGAATTTGTTTTTACAGCATGTCCTGAATCGTTGTAGTATTCGAGATAATTACGTTTGAAATTTTGAATTTGATACAAGCTCTTCGTTGTAATACACAAACTTTTTTGAATTTTTTGCAGACAAATCGATTTTTGCATCAATCTTTTAAATTTTCATAAAATGAACATTGTAACAATTTTTTATAGCTAAATGAGACGAACAAAATGACACCAAAATTATCCAATTTGAACTTTGTTTTGGGTTATTGAAACGAAAACCCTGATTCATGTTCTCGTTTCAATATTTAGATTTAAAAAATTTTTTAGATGGTCAAAATACAGGGTGGTGCAAAAAAAGTGGCACAAATGGTCATTTTGGGGGCATTTTTTCAAAAAAATTTTTTTTCTAAAAACATCATTTCTAGAGGTAAAAATAGCTGAAAAACACGAATTCGGTGTCGAAAAAATTTTTTGACCCCTAAAATGGCAAAAAAAGAGTGTTTTTTGAGCCCAGATCATAAAAAATCGCTATTTTACCACGTTTTTTTGCCATTTTAGGGGTCAAAAAATTTTTTCGATGCCGGATTCGTGTTTTTCAGCTATTTTTACCCCTAGAAATGGTGTTTTTAGAAAAAAATTTTTTTTGAAAAAATGCCCCCAAAATGACCATTTGTGCCACTTTTTTTGCACCACCCTGTATTCTTCCGCATAGAAAATTACAAGATATCATGAAAAATCAAATTATGCCTAACTTTCTTATACTTCAAAAAAAATTTAATTTGAAATAATTTTTAAACTTGTAAAAGCTTTAAAATACACACTGACAGTGAAGTGGCTTGAGAAATTATGCAAAAATATTTTACCCATTTTTTGATACAAATATTACGAACATGAAGTCAAAAAAAATCTGAAAAATTTTGCTTTCTCCGAAAAAAGCAGTTGAAATATAGTACTACATTTGCACGGAAATCTGTGTAAAATAGTGAAATTCTCATGCAAAAAGTGCTGAAAAACACTTTCTAGGGACCTTTTGCACCGAAAAATCGATTCCCGCAATCTTCTTTGTTATTCGATAAAACCTTTATTAAATCATATTTGGGCTTGGCTGAGTGGTTACAGGCTTTAAATAAAACAACATAGTATTATTATTAGACTTCCAGAAAAGTCGTCTAATTTCTTGACGCAAATCCCTTTGTGTTATTGCAACAATTATGATATTCACAAAGCCTAAAAATTTATACTTTGTTTAAGGGAAGTTTTATGAGTCCGAATGACATGCCCCTTTTGTTACCCCCTTCCGTTATGGCTCTAGCAAAAATGGAAACGCAAAAAAAGTTACAAAAGAAGAAGATTGGAAACGTAAGTTTTCATTGTTGGAATTGCCCGAATATCAAGCGTTTTCAATTTTGCGTTTCCAGTTTTGCTAGAGCCTCCGTTATTTCTTTCTGTTACCCCTTCCGTTATTTTTACTATTTTTGATGTATTTTTTGTGATAATTTTTGTATTTTTTTTTGTTAATTTTTTTTCTAAAGGGTGTCTCACGAATTTCAGACTATTTCATTTAAAAAATAAATTTGAATTTCGCTCCTAAAGTGTGAGTGCGACCACTAATCTGATAGTTCCTGTATTTCATAGCTTCTGTAATTTGATAGCTCCTGGAGTTATGCCGCACTCACACTTTGGGAGCGAAATTCAAATTTATTTTTTAAATTCATGTTCATTTGTGCTGAGTAGATTCGACTTGCTTGCTTGCCTTTATTTTTACCTTTATTCAATATCATAGCATAGAATGGATACGGGTTAGGTGGTGATCCAATAACATACAGATAGAAATCCGGAAAAAATGACATAATTAACTCATTCGCCATAATTAAACCAATTGTTAGATTAGCTCTTATGAGTTTTTTGGTCTGCATGTTGTTTATATTCGAAATCGATTTTGATAATAAAATCTTAAAAAGAATTAAATGACCATGTAAATATAGTAGATTGTTTCATAAATTCGTAGCGCTACTTTTTGAAGCGGTTGGATTTTTGTTCTCAGGTGTTTTTTTGACAATCTGAAGGAATTTTTTTATTTTGACCACTAGAAGATACCCCTACGAGCGGCCAAAAATCAATGTTTTAAGATGTGAAAAGGTATCACTTTGAAAAAAATTGATTATTGACACGAAAACCTGATCTATGCAAAAAGTTAACTGCACCATCGTATTCCTGACAACTTCTTACTTTTTTTGACAATCTGAAGGAATTTTTTTATTTTGACCACTATTCGGAAAAAAATTTCCATCGAAAACGGCCTATCGCGAGAATATGATATTACCTATCGCGAGAATATGATATTACATTTATCACAACACACCGTAAACAACAAATGCTCCAAATTTTGTGCTCTATCATATGGCATCATTTCCTCCAAAAGTAGACTGGTCCTTTAAGCTATTTTTAAACAGATTTACCTTATAAATTTGAATAAGAATCGGGATATAGAATAAAACCGCAATAAATGTCAATACTAAGCGAACTATAATCGTAACATATGGAATTATGAATTGCCTATCTATATTGTTACAAGTAATAGGTATCTAAAAAGTACCTCAAAATGAGATAATCTGCAGACACACGTCGTCGAGATGACAAAAACATACGAAGAATTTATTGTGCTCATTAAAAGATGGGTATACTTTTTGAAATCCAAAAATCCTGCTTTTTTGGCTGATTCAGAGCCAAAGAAAAGTTTTCAAGACTTTTAGATACGCGCAATCGATTTCTCGCATAAAAAATATGGTCGTTTTGGAAAAATTAAAAAAATTTTTTTAGCGAAAATTTGCTTAAAAAAATACGGTGTTTGACACCCTATTTGTTTTCTTTTCAGTATTTTAGCATGAGACCTCATTATATTCACAAATACTAACCGTATAGGTATTTCCATACAAATAAGTCGTAATCTCAAGTGTAACAACAAATGGAAGACTAACAAAGATGGGTATACTTATCATTATCCATGAATATCTTGTGCTTAGCATTAAATATTTCAACGGAAATGTTACAGATATGAATCTGTCGATAGCATCGATCAAAGTTATTACTCCTCGGATAGGATTTACAAACCACCAACAAAGATTTTGTAAAGTGTTTACACACATAAATGAGGTCCATAATGGTATATCTAAACTTTTTTATTATTAAAGGGACAGGTCTGACACAAGGTAAAAAGGGGGATATCAGGGATGCACCCATTGTTCATGCGGATGAACAATGGACAATACCTTGACGGACAAGAAGGTCAACTTTTTTCTTCACAGAAAACTTTTCACAAAAAGTGATGTTCTACAAAGTTGTTCCTGAGATCACGACGAACAACTTTGTAGAACATCACTTTTTGTGACAAGTTTTCTGTCATGAAGAAAATTCTCATGAAATTAATTATGGTGTACACGAACTTTAGGGACATCCTGTAATTTTTTGAATAAATGATTTTTTTACATTCTTCGTTGTAATATGCACTTAATCGAAGTGCTCCAGAACCAGCAAAACCTAGCGAATAAATAGCATTATAGAAAAAGTTTGCGCCATAAATAATGTATTCTTTTTGCGTTCTCAGATTTTTATTGAAAATAATAAAGATGGTTAAAATAGTGTTGATAGCACATAAAGTTGATCCTTCGATGAGATAGAAATAGTACAGTTTATAGTTCAATGTACTTGTAGAAACATTTGAGTATATCATGTTTATGGGCAAAGGAAAATCGCGATTAAAGACAAAATTCAATAGAGCTTTTTTGAGAATTTTTCAATGGTATAAGAGCGATAATCAGGGCAGATTTTTTCTTTGTTAAATCATTTTATGTCTGATGCTTATATACTACTTTTTTCACATGTAAAAGCACATGATAGCATGATTAGAATTTTTTTAACATAAACAACACGATATAGTAAAAAAGTTTTTATTTTATTCAAACAATGAAGTGAAAGAGAATTCTCAGAAATAATTAAGTTTTGCCTACTCGATTTAAAAATGTCTATCAATTAATAAGAACAAGAACGTGAGTTTGAGCAAAAATTCTAACTATCATAATAACCAATCTCACGTATGTTTCTGTGCCTGTGCCAACTTTTGTTTTTCGATCATTTTTTATACTCGAGGGGGGGGGGGGGGGGGGGGGGTTTCCGGCTATGGGAAACTCAAATCCGATGGGATTATCAAGTTTTAACTTCAGGGGGTACCTCTACTGGGGGAAGGAGATGGGTAAAAACGTCAAAAACTCAGGTCTGTTCTTTGTAAGCAAAATCCCACAAAAGGTCTGTTCTTTGTAGTCCATTTTTGACCATAATCCCGAGCTCTAGGACAAAAAATAACAGCGGATTCTTGTTCAGCGCCTAGAAGAATCCTATGAACGTCGAAAATTTCGTAAAAAACCGAGTTTTATAGCGAAATATCAACATTTTAAACCTAGGGTACATCTTTGAGACCCCAATTTTTCGAAAAAGTTTGGATATTGGCACGAAAACATGAGTTTCGCTCAAAAAACCAATTGGATCGTATTCAGCATACAGTCTTACTTACTACTGAAAAAAAGTTCAACGAAAACGAGCGAAAAATGCCGATTTTCGATATATTTTTTGGGATTTTCATTGAAAATCACCAAAATTTTCCATATTTTCACTAAAAATGTTCAAAATTGTCAATTTTTTCATGTAGATTTTCCAAAGGACGTAAAGTTCCAACCGGTCTTCGACGTGTAAAAAAACAGATCAAAATAAATCAATAATTGAAAAAAATTCCTGTCTGATGTTCATTGTAAGGGACCATTTATACTTTCGTCGCGTTGCGATGCAACAGTGCATTTTTGCGATACGTCGCGCGACGCGTCGTGAGTTGGCGTTTATAGTCTGTCGCGCGATAGTACTTGGCTTGAAAAGACGTTTCCCCATCAACAAGCCTCGATGGTGCAGTGACAAAGCAGCGGCTTAGTGGTCACAAGATCGCGGGTTCGATTCCTGCTTGGAGCCAAGTTTTTTTCCCACTCGCGTGGTCAGCACTTGCGACGTCGGTGACTGTCGCGCAACAGCAACTATAAACGACATTGGAAAAATTGTTTGCACTATAAACGTAATTGATTTGCGATGCATCGCGCGACGTGTTGCGACGCGATGGAAGTATAAATCCTGCCTAACGAAGTTCGATTTTTTTGAAAAACATGTATTAAACTTTAGAAAAATTAATAAAAATCAGATTCGCCCGTAACTTATATAAAAAATGCTAGTTAAGAACGACAAGACTAAAAAAAGTTGTGCAAAAAACTATTTTATTAGTTGCTAGGTCATGCATCTCTTTTGTGAACCTCGCCATGGGACAGAGTTTAATTAAATTTATGTAAAAATTAAATTTATGCAAAAATATACCAAAAAAAATTAATTAAATAAAAATTTTCAAAAGCAGCAATGCCATTAATCCATTGAGGCCATTTGTATGCATGTCTAAAAATG
>OZJO01009677.1:0-32953 GCA_900406225.1 Acrobeloides nanus
TGAATCAGAATTTTCGTTTCAATAACCCAAAACAATGTTCAAATTGGATAATTTTGGTGTCATTTTGTTCGTCTTATTTAGCTATAAAAACTGCTACAATGTTCATTTTGTAAAAGAGATTGAGGAAAGATAAGCCAAAAAAGAGATAGAAGAAAATTTGAGATTGCGGATAGAATAACAAAAAAGCTTATAGAAGACCCGGAAAACTGAACGTTTTGAGGCATGTTAGTTTTTGGGATTAAAATCTTGTTAGCTTTTTAGCCATGGAACGTTAGTATTACCCTTTTCATGGCTAGCTTTATATAAAGTGCCGGCTGGCGAAGTGTATAAAGAAGCCGACTGTCCGATCTGGCAAGTTAAGCAACGTTGGGCCCGCAGGTTCGATTTCCACGAGGGCGAAAATTTCGATATACAAAAAAGTTTTTCTTATAAAGAATGGAGCAAAAAATTTTTAAATTCGGAATGGGATTCGAACCCGCGCCCTATAAACTGCAAAAGTAGCACGTTACCACTCGGCTATGGGTCAATATCCCATACAAAAATGAGTTTAGCAAATTCATCTTCAAGGAAAAACAGTCTAAGATTGATCGTCGATTCGGAGAGTCGGCTCAAATGAGAAACTCATTAACACCCAGTTTGAAGTGGCTCGTAAATTCGCACATCTCCCCCCGAACGGTTATTAGAGCACGTTGTTCTGATATGTGCCGCTTTTCACAATACAACTGTCAAAATGAGCTCGCTGTGGCGCGGCATACAAACGAACAACAAATGGCATGTTTATAGCCACCCGCCGAGATTTTGAATGAGAATTTTCATGGAATTTTTTAAGGAGAAATTAACGACTATGAGGGTATTATGAAAAGTAATTAATCATGGCTATATAAAAATGGAAATAGCAGGGCAGGAGTGGACATAAAACTTGTATTAAATTTTTTCGAAAAGTACCCTTCTAGGTACTAAATTGTAGTACCTTTTTAGCAATTTTTCAATTTTTACAAATTTTTCTTTTTTATCGAATTTTTCAATTTTACCTGAGTCGCTCAGGATGAGTGATCCGCAATAGAGCACGACAGATCAACGTGTGAACAAAGTTGAGACATCCCCAAAAATGCTATAAAATCGGCCAGAAACTTGTTTTTCTAGGCGGGGAATCGATTGCGCGCATTTTCAAAGTCTGAAAACGCTTCCCTGACCTTGATTCAGGGAAGAGGTTGGTGTATTGAAGCGAAAATGATCGAATTTTCGTAGGAAAACCGCTTGGGAGTTTCTCTAAAGATGCACCGTAAACGGAAGAATTTCGTAATTTGTAATCCGTAATTTTTTCATAATCCCCAAAAAATCGAGATTCGTAATTACGAATTTGGCCAAAAAACCCGTAATTTCGTAATCCGTTGCATCCCTGATTTATCCAAATTTTTTTTCAAACGGCCAAGAATGGCTCAGGATGAGGAGGGAGGGAGTCTCAGGAAACCACTACAAGGATATATGTTGAAGAATTTTTGGAGCTACTACACAATAGGGGGGGGGGCCACCCGCTTAAAAAATTTTCAAAAATTTTTTCTGGAAATGACCCCTCTGCGGGGAATCCGAACTTGACATTTTCAAAGTGAAAAAACGTTTCCCTGATCCAGGGAATGCCTGTGTATTTAAGCGAAAATTCGCAAAAATACTATTTTTGTGACTTTTCGCTTCAATACGCAGGCCTTCCCTGAATCAGGGAAGCGTTTTTTCGCTTCGAAAATGTCAAATTCGGATTCCCCGCATGTTTTTACCTCAAAAGAGGTCATTTCCAGAAAAAAATTTTTGAAAATTTTTTCACTTGGGTGGCCCCCCTATTGTGTAGTAGCTTCAAAAATTCAATAATAGCTTGTTCACCGCATATAATTTTAATAGTTTATTCAAAAACCAAGCCGATTTGTTGAAAAATGGCTCAATTGCAAAGATCTATAGCACAGTGACGAGTAATAGAAAAAAAGAAGGAGGGTTGATGTCTGTCTAAAAAAAATTTACCTCTTTTTTGACACAATGTCACACGTTCGTCGTGGCATTAAGGAGGAAATTGAATTTCGACTTCATGAATTCGTTTACTTGTTATTTTCCACGCACTCAGAACTCCCTAACTCCCTGACTTCCCTCTAGGTTATTTGACTTTATCAAGTTTTAAATACGTTTGTTTATAGTCTAAAATGAGTTTATGATAGAGATTTCGTGATTCCGTTCAATACTTAAAGGACTAGTCCACTCGGAAAAAAATACCATGAAAAGGTTAGATATTCGTAAAGTTCATGAAAAATGGATCATTTTTTGTTTTTACGACAACCTCTGAATCGTTATAATTGCCGAGATAATCGTGTTTGAAGTTGGCGATTTTTGAAAAATCTGTTTATTGCAACGAAAACATGAATCCAGTGAAAATTCGTTCCTGAATCAATAAAAGTTGGGCATTGACGCGAAAATAGGGAGACTACTAGAATCCTTCCAGAACGTATGTTCAATGATCAGTAAACATGTACTTTTCAATTTGAACGAGATGAAAATTCGTCCCTGAATCAATAAAAGTTGTATATTGACGCGAAAAGTCAAAATTTTTTGGCAGTTTTCGTAAGTCGATGAAAAACGAAAAATTTCGCGTCAATACACAACTTTTATTGATTCAGGGAAGAATTTTCACTACAAAGATTCGTCCTTGAATCAATAAGAGTTGTGTATAGACGCAAAAATTTAAAAAAATTTTTTTTTTCATCGACTTACGAAAGCTCCCAAAAAAATTCTTGAATCTTATTCCGAAGTTGGCGATTTTTGAAATCTGTGTATTACAACGAAAACATGAACGCAGCGAAAAATTCGTCTCTGAATTAGTGTATTGACACGAAAATTCAAAATTTGTTTGGCAGCTTCGATGAAAAACGAAATTTTTTGCGTCAATACACAACTTTTATTGATTCAGGGACGTATTTTCACTGTGTTTATGTTTTCGTTGTAATATACAGATTTCAATTTTTTGAAATCTATGTATTACAACGAATTTAAAAATTTTCAAAAATCGCCAACTTCAAACGCAATTATCTCGAAAACTACAACAATTCAGAACGTGCCGTAAAAACAAAAAATGCTCTATTTTTCATGAACTTTTTGAATATATAATTTTTTCATGGTGTTTTCGGTGGACTCAACCCTTGAAGCTTTTAAGAAAGATCCTGCTCTTTTTGACCTTTTAGTTAATTATTTCATAGACAAAGAGCAGGTGAAAACGAAACTCTTCTGAAAACTCCTTCATTACTCATGAGAATTTTTGGAAAATACTTGCTCATTTTCCATACCCATTGATACTAAAACGTTTGCATATTTCATGTAATGGCAGCAATAATTTCGTGTGCCAATGTTGCAGGCGCCATTCCCGGAAAGCAAATATACGTGTGAAGCTTCCTTTAAGTAGGCCTCAAATTTTTTTGCTGGTTCCATGACCAGGAAGGCCATGGTCTCAAGACATCGTCGGAATTAATCCTTTTTTCGATGAAATTCATTTTCTCTCTTTATATGTTATCCTGGTCTTTTCTAGATTCTCCGAAAGCATCGAGAACTCGATTCTCGTCATAAACTCATCTTGTAAGCTATAGGACGTAAATTAACTCATATTACTATGACTCCGTCGAGGAAGTTGACGCGTATCGGCATTTAATTGCTCCGAGAACTTCATTGTTTCGTTTAATGAACTCATTATGCTTTCATCATGACCAAAGTTTGTCGGCGCATAATAACCAAGATTTATTCAACGTTTGGAGTAGGTTCTCCTGGTTGCCGCCACTTAGCATTGATTAAACTCGGCAAAAAAATTTTTTGATTTTCTTCCGGAAATTATCCATTTAGGGGTAATTTTATGCGAAAAATCGATTGTGCGCACTCCCGCAACCTGAAAACCGAAGAAAAATGGTAAAAATTCGACTTTCTCGAGAAATGGAAAGTGAGAAACGACCATGCAGGGATGCATGGGGGATATTTGTTTGAAAATGGTGAAAATTCAATTTTCTCGAGAAATGAAAATGACAATTTTCCAACCAAGACGACCACGCAGGGATGCATAGGGGAATATTTGTTTGTAAACCGAAGAAAAATGGTAAAAATTCAAATTTCTCGAGAAATGAACAAATATCCCTCCATGCATCCCTGCGTGGTCGCTAACATTTTCCATTTCTCGAGAAGATCGAATTTTCACCATTTTTCTGCGGTTTTCAGATTGCGGGAGTGCGCGCAAACGATTTTTCGCATAAAATTACCCCTAAATGGGTAATTTCCGGAAGAAAATAACAAAATTTTTTTATATATCTCCCCATGCACCCCTGCGTGGTCGTTAACTAGCCGAGTTTAGCGGCAACCAAACTTGCTCCCAACGTTTTTTCCGTTTTGTTTTCGCGCTTTTTTATGATGTCATTCGACTTCTAACAGGATTTTTTTTCATAGAAAGTATAATCTTAAACAAAAATGGACCGACTTGCATCCTGTCACTTAATGCACGGTTTTCTTCAAATTCCCGGTCCGAAGAAACGCCATGGTTCGATGAATCACTGCCAATATGCAAAAGCCGGTTCTCGCTCGTTGTCGTTAGCGGATAGACGAGGACTGATTTCACCTATGCGCACCGATGGCCGAGGATTAATCTCGCCGTTGCCTTCGGGGCAAAGTACTTATAATCTTGTTAACATTTGAAAAAATTTTTTTGGAGACTAGTAAAAGCCTCAAATGAAAGCCTCCTATCATTCTGATTTTTAATTGACATTACAGGGTGTAACAAAAAGGGGCACTTAATTTTTCAAATTTTTTAATCAAAATTCATTGATTTTTGAGCTCGAAATTCGTTTCAAAATTGATTTTTGAAGTCAAAATTCGAGTTTTAAATTTCAAATTTTGAGCTCAAAAATCGATTTTTGAACTCAAAATTCAGTTCAAATTTGATTTTTGAACTCGAAATTCGTTTCAAAATTGATTTTTGAGCTCAAAATTCGAGTTTCGAATTTTGAATTTCAACCTTTCAAGCTCAAAAATTGATTTTTGAGCTCGAAATTTAATGTCAGAAGAGTTGGAGGCCCATATAGCCGAGTTCATAAGACACTCGTCTCATAGAAAATGCTCTCAGGTTCGACTCCCAGCAGGGACGAAAATTTTTTCTGGGTGTGTTAATCACCATGATTTCATATATTAATTAGTCTCCAAAAAATTTTAGAGAGCAAATTAAACAAAATTACCACGCAAAAATGATTATAATTTTGAAACCTTATTTAGGGCACTCGATGAAGAAGCTTCAAGAAATGAATATGGTGATGCACGTAATGGACTATGATAGATTTTCAAGTGACGATCCAATCGGTGAAATTTTGTTGCCAATGAAAAATGTGAAGTTTGATCGAAGCCCTATATACTGGAAACATATACAGAGACCTTCTGTTAGTAAGGTAATTTCGACGAGTGTTGATTTTGAGTCATATTTTTGAGCGCATGATATTTAGGACCAAGTTGGAGAAATTATGATTTCTGTTGTTTATTTGCAAAGTTCGAATCAAATCACCGTTAGTATCATCAAAGCTCGAGATTTACCCAAAAGGGACAAGATCGGTTCATCGGGTAAGTCTTAAAATCTTTGGCTTGGGTCTAGGCTTAACTTAGGCTTAGGCTTAAGCTTAGGCTTGGGCTTAAGCTTGGGCTTAAGCTTGGGCTTAGGCTTGGGCTTAGGCTTGGGCTAAGGCTTGGGCTTGGGCTTAGGCTTAAACTTGGGCTTAAACTTGGGCTTAAACTTGGGCTTAATAAAGGCCTATTTATACATTTTTTAAGACCCATATGTGAAAGTATGGCTTGTCCAGAAAGGTAATAAGTTGGAAAAACGCAAAACCACTGTCAAAACCCAGACACTTGCACCAGTTTTCAACGAATCGTTCGCGTTTACTGTACCAGCCAAAGAAAAATTGGAAAAGGAAGTCAATTTAGTTGTTACTGTAAGTCATAGTATGCTTCAATATGGCTAAAAAAATTCCAGTCGAAACTCAAAAAACTCTTTTTTAAGGTTATGGACTATGATATGATAACTAGTAATGATGAAATTGGACATACTATAGTTGGCGCTCATGGTGGTAAAACCGGCATAAGTCAGTGGAAAGAAGCGTTGGAGCACCCCGAAACTCCAGTTGCAATGTGGCACAAATTGTCGCCAAAATGGTAGAGAATGTTTAGTAAAAAAAAATGCTTTTTTAATGTAATTATTTTTGTAATCTTTTATCAATGTAATACACATTCATCAGTAGTTATATAAATAAAAAATCGCTATATATACTAACATGGGAATACCCCTTCAAATTTCCGGTAGATTCTATTACTTGAAGCTATTCTGAGCAACATTCAAAAAAATTTTTGAAAAAAAAGTTGTTAAAAAAATTTATGTTAAAATATAAGCAAAATTAAAAATACGATTTGTATCGTGAACTTGGCTCAGTGGTAGTGCTCCAAGATTCGAACCTAAGAGTCTCGGGTTCGAATCATACCTGAATCGATTTGATTTTGCCTTGAAAAATTTTTTTGAAAAAAGTTGTCTAACCATAGAACCATCTTTTTTCGCAGGCAAAATCAAATCGACTCAGGTGGGATTCGAACCCGAGACCCTTAGACTCGAATCTTCGAACACTACCACTGAGCCAAATTCATGATAAGAAACCGGATTTTAAATTTTGCTTCTAATATGAATTTTTTTAACAACTTTTTTTCAAAAATTTTTTTGAATATTGCTCAGACTAGCTTAAAATAACAGAATATATCGAAAATTTGAGGGATTATTCTCGTGTTAATGCAAAATAAAGTAGATCGGCTTGATTATCTTACATGGGGAAGAGATTGAAAGTGTTTGTTGTAGTGGATGGAGGAAAGCGCAAGAAGGTCTGATATAAAAACGGATTCATCGGCATTGGGAAGAGTGAAGTCGGCGGCATTGGAGTTCGGATTATCGTCGGTGGGTCGGCTGGTGCAGAAGCGCAAAGATTAAGAGGAATTGAGTTGGTCTCAGCCGGAATCGGTTTCTAAAAAAAGACTCAAGTAGATTTTAATAACGCATTAATTTGTACCTTGTCAAAAACATGGGGGATGTTTCTTTCTTCACTGTTATTCAACTTCGGTGTGGTGTTTTTGGAACTATCTTGTGGTTCTGGTGTGGAATTAGTTTGAGAGTTGGAATCTAAATCAATTGTACAGAGTCTTTTTGCACAAACTCCTCCCAAAGACGAGTCTGAGTATCGAAACGAAAACCTGAATTTGAATATCTCAGCGAATTTAAAAAAGATTTTCAAATACGGTCTTTTGCATGTTATTAGTTGACCAATAGGACACATTATGCAAATATTTTCAGAAATTTTGAACGAGTCCGAGTATCGAAACGAAAACCTGAATTTGAATTCCAAGAATTTTTGAAAAATTCCATCGCCAATCAATAGTGCGCATCAAAAAACGGTAGTAATCCAAATTTCGTGAAAAACATATTCTTCGTTTTCGATTGTTTCGGGTTATTGAAACGAAAATTCTGATTCATGTTTTCGTTTCAATAACCCAAAACAATTTTCAAATTGGATAATTTTTGTGTCATTTCGTTCATCCCATTTAGCTATAAAAATTGATACAATGTTCATGTTATGAAAATTGAAAAAATCGATTTTTCCGCAAATAATTCAAAAAAGTTTGTGTATTACAACAAAAAACATGCATAATTTCAAACGCAATTATCTTGAAAACTACAACGATTCAGAGCATTTCTTAAAAACAAAAAATGCTCCATTTTTCATGAACTTTCTGAATATCAACAAAAATTAGGCAACTCCCCCCCCCCCCCCCCATTGGACTGGTCTTTTAATCTGCACTTAAGTTCCTAACCTAGAGAAAGATAATCCGATTCTCTAACGTTTTATCAAAACCAGTAAACCATATTAATTTGAAGCACATAACAATCAATTATTTATTGCACAATCGCAAGCCTTAATTTCCAGATTTGTGTTCGAGTATTGATGGGGGATAAGCCAAAAGGTTAATGTGCAACAAATACGGTCAAGTGTTCAAATCTTGCAGATGGGCTATACAAGTCAAAATCATTATAAAAAATCCACTTTACCCTGTTTTCGTTGTAATACACAAACTTGTTTGAATTTTTGCGGAAAAAATAAAATTAAAATAAACATATTAAAGGACCAGTCCGGTCGGAAAAAAAGTCGCAAATTTTTGTTGATATTCGGAAAGGTCATGAAAAAAATGGAGCATTTTTTGTTTTTACGGCATGCTCTGAATCGTTGTAGTTTTTGAGATAATTGCGTTTGAAATTTAAATTTGTGTACATGTTTTCGTTGTAATACACAAACTTTTTTGAATTTTTTGAGGAAAAATCAAATTCGATTTTTGACCAAAACGATTTTTATATATTAGGTTGTTTCAAAAGTTCCAGGCCAAGTACAAAATTCGTTTTATTTCAACAACTTGGTATGAAAATTTTCCCGTCCTCAACATTGCCTCGGTGGTGCAGTGACAAAGCAGCGACCTTGTGGCAACGAAGCCGCTGCCAAAAATTCGATTTTTGACCAATAATGACCAGGGATGCGCTTTCAAGGTCTGACAATACGCGCAATCGATTTCTCGCATGAAAATACCCCTTATAGGTGATTTTTGAAAAAAAAATTTTGAAAATTTTTTGCCAAAAGGCAGTAGTGCAATTTTTTGGCTCATCCTGTATTAAAAAAATTCTTTTTTATGCAAAATTCTGCTACTTTTATCCGTAAGTTTGTGAACTATTGTTGTTGAAAAATGTGTCAGATGAGTCGGGTTCTCGAGAGTTTTGGACATTGTTTGCCACGTAATCTGAGTCGACTCAACAGCTTCCCCTTGTTTGGGTCATTTAGCAAGTCATTTGTTTGAGACTCCTTTGTCGAGAGTCGGTCATTCAATCATTGTGCGCGATAAGCAACATCAGCGTGAAACTGTGCTCTTACAAGTGCCCCAAATGAAGAATAGCAAAACGAACAACGACAACAACAGCGACGACCACGACAGTGTTCATCGATACTGTTGTCGAGTTGAATGCTGCTGCAAGCTTTCGTGTGGAGTTGCGAGAGTTATTGAATCTCAACAATGACCTTTTGACCGAACAAGGCAACGAAATGAAATTTTGAAAAATCTAGGCATAGGTCACCAGTAGGGAGAGTACACCGGTCCCTCAGGATGAATGGATGAATGGCCTTTTAGGGGGGTACAAGCATACATGAACAAGGAGGGGAGACAAGCTACCTCGGGGCTATATGTTGTCGACCAAAAAAAAGGTCGATTTTTTCAAAAATTTATATGATGAATGAATTTGGGGGGGGGTTAGTACATGAACCCCCATGATAGATGGATGAATGACTATAAAGGCGGGAGGTCCGAGGATGAGTGGTGAGGGGGGTACTGTACCCCCTTGGTAACCTATGAATCTAGGTGTTTAGCTCCTAAACGATACCACCCGTCGAATTCATTGATTTTTTGGCAAAAATTTGATTTTTCACCAAAATTCGATTTTTGGCGAAAATTCGATTTTTATCCAAAATTCGATTTTTTGGCGAAAATTTGATTTTGACCAAAATTCTATTTTTGACCAGTGTTCATCGATACTGTTGTGCTGCTGCAAGCTATCGTGTGGAGTTGCGAGAGTTATTGAATCTCAACAATGACCTTTTGACCGAACAAGGCCACGAAAATGACACTTTAAAATCTAGGTGTTTAGCTCCTAAACGGTGCCACCCGTCGAGTTCAACATACGATACCTAGTGGACTATTATTGTGCATTGTACACAGGTGTAAATGAGAAGCTAACTAGCTGTTGGACTGTGTTTGTTTTAGAAGTTAATTGTCACGGAAACAATTTTAGGCAAACAAGGCATTTTACTTTTTTTGCTATTCATAGTAAAAATCGAAGCAATTCATAGGATAAGGGTATTTTTCAGTTTTATTTTATGCGGGGAATCGATTGCGCCTTCCCTGAATCAGGGAAACGTAGTGTGTGTATTGAAGTGAAAATCGAAAATTTTTAGGTTTTCTGCCTGAAAATGACTTTCTGGGGGTAAATTTATGCGATGAATCGATTGTGCACATTGCCAAACCTTGAAAACGCTTCCCTGATCCTGAATTAGCCTATTTTCGCTTTAATACACTTGCCACTTCCCTGAATCAAGATCAGAGAAGCATTTTCAAGCTTTGGGAATGCGCACAATCGATTCCCCGTATAAATTTACCACAGAAAATCTAAAAATTTTTGCTTCAATACATACTCCGGCTCCCTGAATCAGGGTCAGGGAAGCGTTTTCAAGCTTCAGGCCACCCACGTGAAACTTTTTTCTGGAAATGACCCCTCTAGGAGTAAAAACATGCGGGGAATCCGAATTTGATATTTTCGAAGCGAAAAAATGCTTCCCTGATTCAGGGAAGGTCTGTGTATTGAAGCGAAAAGTCACAAAAATGAAAAACTCAATTTTCCCTCGAAAAACAACTTTTGGGGAAATTGCCCCCTTGATCCTAGCTATGCCCTTAACAAGAAAACTTAATCCGAATTTGACATTTTCGAAGCGAAAAAACGCTTCCCTGATTCAGGGAAGGCGTATTGTTTTTTTTAAACGCTTACCACTTGAGTCAAGCTTTGATTCAGAGCCATTTTCTTGAGTTCGAATTGCATTCAATATTTCGACAGCTAAAAAGAAATTTCAACAAAAATTATCAATATATTCTACCATTTCCAATGCCTAGAAGCATTTCAAGATCCTTGGCTTCTTTTTCCTCTTGTGATTGCTGTCTTCGAAGTGCTACTTGTGCTGCCATGACACGCTGTCGCTCAGCGATCAGCGTACATTTGGCGCACATGCAATCTTTCCACTGGCAATATCTTTTATGCCCTGAAAACGTTGTTGTTGTACATATGCTACACAATACAGTCCGTTTCAGCTCCAACTATAAAAAAAGTTGGACCCAAAATTCCAAATCAGAAGTCGGCATCCCATCCGGTCTGGCAAGTTAAGCAACGTTGGGCTCCCGCAGGTTCGATCCCACTAGGGCAAAAATTTTGATCTACAAAAAACTTTTCGATAGAGCAAAATGTAAGAAAAGTTTTTTTGTATATCGAAATTTTTGCCCTAGTGGGATCGAGCCTGCGGGCCCAACGTTGCTTAACTTACCAGATCGGACGGGATGTTAATTTCGGACTTTGAATTTTGGGTCCAGCTTTTTTATAGTTGGGGCTGAGACGGACGATAACGTTGAATAAACCTTTAAGTGCAGAGACAGCTCCATGATTTCGGCAGCGTGCGCATTTTGGTGTGCGTTGGTTTCGCTCCTGGCGTANGGCTGAGACGGACGATAACGTTGAATAAACCTTTAAGTGCAGAGACAGCTCCATGATTTCGGCAGCGTGCGCATTTTGGTGTGCGTTGGTTTCGCTCCTGGCGTATTCTTAGAATCTGCTCAAGTTCGGTTGCACTCAGGCCAGATAGATTTGGTCGAGCAGGACTCATTTTAGGAATAAGTTAACGGTTAACAAATCACTTAAATTTTCTATGAAAAAAGAATTTACAGAAAAAGATGTGTGTATTGAAACGAAAAGAAACGTAGATCCTTATATAGCTTTTTTGATGCATCCCTGCGTGGTCGTATGGCAAGGAAAATAAGGATTAGTTAGTACTAATCCTGATTTTCTCGCCATACGACCACACAGGGATGCATCAAAAAGCTATATAAGGGTCCACGTTTCTTTTCGTTTCAATGTACACGTTGCCTGATTCAATAAAAAGTTCAAAAAAAATTTCGACTATAAGGAAGCTGATCGTCCGCTCTGTCAAGTTGATCGAACCTACGAGAGCCCAACGTTGCTTAACTTGCCAGATCGGACGATCGGCTTCCTTATTCACTACACTATGGAGCGCCAACATTTTTGCTCTTCACGTGAAACAGACTATAAAAACTTGAACTAATTTTGCTAAAGCCTGTTTCACGGAAGCATAGCTGAATGGATAGCATCATAGAATTCTAGTTTGAAGACCCGGGTTCAATTCCGCTCGGAGCCAAATCTTTTTGAAAAAAATTTTCATCAATTAAAAAGATTTAGCTCCGAGTGGGATTGAACCCGGATCTTCAAACTCGAAGTCTGTAATACTATCCACTAGGCTATGCGGCGCTTTTGGAACCTCTATGTAAAACAGACTTTAAGAATTACGAATAATATAAATGGGCTCAACATTTTGACATATTTAGGCTGATCAAATCTTGTTAGGATTAGATTTGTAGCCTTAAAAGAATCTGTAGTTGTGACAAGCTTGTCCACGAGAAGCTCCTCCCATCCAAGGAACATTGGCCAATTGAGTAGCAGCTACCGCTCCTATTAATTTGGTTGACTTGTGTCAAAGATTTACAAGACTTAACAAGTTTGGATTATTTGTTGCTCCGCCCAATTTTTAGCTTTGTTTTCTATATTTTGTATAAAAAATTGTAAAATAAACTTTAGGGTTTCAAACTCAGATTTTTTCGAGCTCAAAAGTTAGGAAAAAATATGTAAAACACGAATATAATAGTCGCTTAATTGATTGGATATAAATTTTTTGAGCTATGGGGTCATAAAGTTGCAAAATTTTCGATTTTTAATTTTTTTTAAGCACTAGTACTTAGTTTGAAAAGACATTTTAACAAGCCTCGGTGGTATAGTGACAAAGCAGCGGCTTCGTGGTCACAAGATCGTGGGTTCAAATCCCGCTTGGAGCCAAATTTTTTTTGCACAAAGTAAAAATCGAAAAATTTTGCAACTTTATGCAAAAAAATTGGATCCAAGCGGGATTCGAACCCGCGACCTTGTGGCCACGAAGCCGCTGCTTTGTCACTGCACCACTGAGGCTTGTTGAAACGTCTTTTCAAATCAAGTACTTAGAAAAAAACCACGTACTTATTTTTATAGATTTTTCTAGACGAGGAATCGATTGCAAACATGTTTAAGCATGAAAATGCATTTTTGATCCTGATTCAGGGACAATTTATCACTCCATCTTTGAAAAAAAACCAAGTTTGAACGAATATATTACTAAAAAATGGTGTTGTTTTTCAAAAAAAAATTCATTTTCGATATGAAAAATTGATTTTCAGGAAAAAAGAACCTAATATTCGGATTCTTCATGATCAATTCTCTAATGTTGAAAAAAATTTTCACCGAAAACGGCAGAAAAATGACGGGGCATTTTTTTTTGAGCGGCCATCACTTATTGAACAACATAATACATGAGCAAAAAACGCGGATTCGAGTTTCCCTTCAAACCTTTGTTATTTGTATCAAGTAGTGACATGAAAAAGATGCTCACATGAGATTAATAAGCAAAATCAACAGTCTTATAAAAGAATTGGGATATTTGAAGATGAAACTTTCACCTCAAGTGTAGCCTTATGCAAACTTTTCTTGTCGTATGAAAGTGATACTTAATGATGGATAACAAACAAACTCATCAAGTCTTGCTAATATGCTTTCATGTTTGAGTATCATAACATTTTTGGCACTAGTTTACGTTAGGGCTCACCTATGTAATCCGGGGTTTTCGGCTGTGTAGAATTTAAATTTTTTATCAAAAAATATTATAGCCAGGGGTCCCAAGTCTGCTGATTTTTCAGAAAAGTGCTGATTTTGAGATATCAAATCTGGCAAAATGCTGATTTTTCAGTGTCAATTCTGATTTTTGAGATGCGAAATTTTGTCAAATTTTTAAGAAATATAATAGAAAATTAGCATTTTGCTCCTAAAATCTGATGTTTGAAGTCATATTTGCTGATTTTAAAATAAATGTTGACATCCCTGATTATAACCCTCTTGTTCTACATGGCCGAAAACCCAGGAGTACAAAAGTTCTCTAAAATTATCAAAAAATCAAGTAAAATTTAGGGGTGAACCCTAAAATAAACTAGTGCCACATTTTTCATAAAAAGCAATTTTATTAAAAAAAAAAGATGAATTTGACATATTTCAAAAGGAAATAGATTCCCAAAATGACACTTCAGCTACCGTAGCTATTAAAACAAGTATCCACTCGAAAAGAGTCATCCAATTACCCCCAGTGCCGTTCCACAATCCGTTTCGATTCTCGAGTGTTATCTTTGCTGTCGCAAGAATTGAAAATTGAATTTTAAATCAACCTTTTTATGCATGGATGAATGTACACGTTTAAAAAAAGAATCGCACACATTTACAACGGGGTATAAAAAACGAATCATACAAAAGTCAGCATGGTAATTACAAGCACACATGAAATATAGGGTGTTCCAAATTTTCGTAGTGCTAAAATTTGCTCGTAACTTCAAATAAAAACATTTTTGATAAATTTTTTTTGTAATTTCATCCAGAGACCGAGAGACATCAATTTTCGTATTAAAAAAATCGATTTTATTCCTTGGGGAACCAAGAAGTAAAAAATCAAATTTTCAAAAAGGGACTGTCCCACCCTATTTCATGTGTGATTACAAGCATGGGAATGACTAAATTGTGACATGCTTGAATCTTTCAATTTCTTCTTCTTTTTCATCGATTAGTTCAGAGATACGAGCTTTTATTACTCGCTTGTCTCGGCCATTAAACTTTCTCAGNTGAGACGAGTTATCGCAAAAAAATTTTTTCAACAAACGTAAAAAATATTCGAAACGATGAAAAAATACTGTTTTCGAGGAAAATTTTTTGGGTGTTTTTTGGCCATTTTTAGACTTTTTTTTGGCCTTTTTTACATAAAAAGCTGTAAAAATGGCCAAAAAACAGTATTTTTCAAAACATTTTTTACTCTTGTCAAACAAATTTTGAAAAAATTTTTTTTTACGATAACTCGCTTCAATCGACCCTCCCCCTTTAAACCTATATTTATATAAAAAATCACATACTACTCGCTTGTCTCGGCCATTAAACTTTCTCAGCCTTATGACGATCAATCTTGCAAAAAGCATGTCTTCATCATTAGCCCACTCTCGAGTTTGCCACTCATCGCCCAGAATATTTCCCGAAGATTCCTTATGCGGTGTATTCGAATCGGCATATGCTTGTACAGTTGCAATAGGCTTCTCTGTCACATTCGCGGGAATTTTGCAAATCGACAGAGACATTTCATCGATTTTTTGTATCGGTTTTACCTTTATCCCACCACCACGCCGAACCAAATATGGTGGGTTATGACTTCGTATTCTTGATCTTGAATGCAATAGACGTGAATTGAAGGGGTTGGAGCCACTCGCTCCTTCTTCGTTTACCGACGCATTTGCCATTTCAAACAGTTGAGATGACAACATTTTATGGTCTATTAATGAACCTTCGGTTATGCTGACTTTGCTCTAAAGTTTTCCTTTAAAATGTTTGGTACTACTAAGAATTAGCGAGCTCATGTGATTTTTTTCAAAAAATTTTTTAGCTTTTTTCTTTGAAAGGAAGCATAGTTCTCTCGGTACGCCGCCGGACCGTCCGATCTTGCAAGTTAGCAACGCTGCGCCCGAAGTTCGGTTTCCGAAGCCTTGAAGCATGTGGAATCCCTGGCACCGGAGCGTTGGGCAAAAAGCCCCAGTAATTTGGAAGTACTCCTGTTGTCAGCTGCGCACCGAAAATCTATAAAATGAAATCATTCACCAAATATATTACCGTTGAAGTCATTCAACAAACAGTCAAGATGAATAATGCAATTAAAGAACTTTCAATACAATATCCTGAATCGGCATCAGGGAAGCATTTCAAGGTTCGGAAAATTGCGCAATCGATTTCCCGCATAAAGTTACCCGCTAGAGAGATCATTTCCAAAGAAAAGATAAAAAATTTTTTGAAAAAAATCAAGTGGACAACTCGCTAATCCTTAGTAGTAACCAAATGTTTTGAAATTAAAAGTACCGTTCCAGGCATATCATTCATTTCGTTCTGTTCGGAATTATCAGATTTTACACTCCGATTGAACGCCGACCCGAAACCACAATCTGAGCCAGTATCATCCAAATTAGGGGAACGAGCGTCGTTTGAATGGCTTTGCGGTTCTCCATCATCACTTGTAGAGGCAATAGCACTGTCCGGTGAAAATTCTGCATTTAAATTTTCTAAAAATAACTAAGGGTACAAATCTTGATCGTACATGAAGAGAAAGGGGATCTAATTTTTGAAACTGTGATGGGGGAGGGTGGAGCACGGAATACAAAAAATAGAAAAGGGCATGGCATGGGTCAAAATTAAAAATAAGTGTCATTAATCGACTCAGCTCGCCAAGAGCTTCAAAACGAGTACCATATCATGGGGATTTGGGGGGTTTTTTCCCATGGCCGAGTGGATAAATTGACTGATTAGAACTATAAAGGCACGGGTTCGAATCCCGACTCGAATTTAAAGTTGTCTAATTTGCATGAAAATTTTTGCATATCTCTATTTTACTCTCTAAAACAAATTGCAATCATTTTTTGGTTATTACACACTTGTTGAACCTATATAGCAGTGATTAAAATTTTAGCCTTACTGTATAGCTCCAGCAAGTGTGTACCAACCAAAAAATGATTGCAAAATGTTTTAGATCCCCAAATAGAGATATGCAAAAATTGTCATGAAATTTGGAGAACCTTAAATTCGGGCTGGGATTCGAACCCGTGTCTATGAGTGAAGGTCGAGCACGTTAGCCACTCGGTCATAGGGGAAAACCCCATGATATGGTACTCGTTTTGAAGCTCTTGGCGAGCTGAGTCGATTGGCGACATTTATTTTGAATTTTGGTATTTTTTGAAAACTAATTAGTGTCCCCTATCTACGTATGAACTTGATGTAGTACAAACCTTTACGTTGATCAAAAACCTTTGACGAAACTGCCATGATGTTCTCCAAAAGAGCATTCGTACTTATCCCAGAGCCGAAACCAAAATCCAAAAAATCTAAAATATTTTTTTAAACTAAGGCATCACATGAGAGACAATACCATCTCTAAATGCAAAATTGGTATCATTCGAACTATTGTTGCCATCTGTAACATTAAAAGAATTTAACGGGGTTGATCCATTTCTGAAAATTTTATATAGACTATCAAAATGGTGCCCCCATAATTTTAGGGTTGTCGAGATCGAGATCCAAAAAATCGAGATAGAAATCAAAGAACGAGATCAATATTTTCGAGATCTCGACAACCCTACTTAATTTACCTGGTATCTTTTAAATATGGATCTAACCAAGAAAGTTTTTCGAAATAAGGCCATTTCGGAGGGGTTAAACTTCTCAAAGCTGTCTTGAGCTCTTTCCTATAGCGATCTCGCATTTGAAGCCATCTCTTTTTAGCAAATTCGCCTAAAGAATAATATTTTTTCAAGCAAACAACCAGGGTTCCCAGGTTTTAAAATTCGCATAATTAATCGAGTTCAAGTTGGATATTCAAAGATATGAATTTTCAAAAAATTTCTTCACAAACCCCCTAATGTAATTTTTTCAGCAGGGGTTTTGTGAAAATTTTTTTTGAAAATTCGTTACTTTTATGATCCAACTTGTGACCGATTAATTATTCAAATTTCCAACTCTGAGAACCCTGTAAACAACCAGGGGTGTAGCCAGAAGCAATTTCGAATGGTCTAAAATTGATTTTTTTCTGTAAAATTTTTGGCGACTTTTTTTGGTCGTAGTGCTGCGCGAGGCAAATTTTTTTGTTAAGAATTCTTATTAAAAAAGCAACCAGCAAAAAATTTTTTGAAAGAGCTTATTTTTAAGCTGAAAATGCTCAGAAAGGTACATTTTTTGATGAAAAATAGCTTATTTAGTGATTTTGGTGAAAAATCATAATGGAAACCCCCTCCTCTGGCTACGCCACTGCAAACAACTAACAAACCTGTGACGTTGCCATCAATTCGCGATGCAATAGCATCCCAAATCATATTGCGCTCTTCATTGTCGGTACAAACTCGATGATGTTGATCATACAATTCAGGGTGTCGTTGTACTTCTTGAATAAGTAATTCGTTAAAGGTGGGAGGTCGCTCAGCCATTTCTTACATGTGCAATTCTTTATGGCTCAATCTACCTAAAATTGTGAAATTGTTTCATTAGGTGCAGTAGCGTGTCTAGGAGATCGGNTGGTGGTGGGAGGAGGCAACTAGGTAAAAATCTTATTTTACTATCGAATTTTGGCCAAAAATGCCATTTTTCTTAAGAAATTTTCGGTGTGGGGGGGGGGGGGAATGTCCCAAGGACATAGCTAGAGAGGGACACACCACTAGTTAGGTATTTAGAAAGTTAAAATTTTCAAAAAAGTTGAAAAGCACGAGAAAGAATATATACAGAGTGAGCCCCAAAAAACCGTACTTTTGCGTTTTTTGGTCCAAAATTTTCAATTTTTTTTTCAAAAATCACCTAACAAGGGACATGCACGAAGCCAAAAAAGGCAAAAGTACTGTTTTTTTGGCTCATATTGTAAACTTTTTTGCATAACATTAAAAACAAGTTGAAATTTTTGCAAAATTAAATGACAAAACTATTTTTTTAATTTACTACCTTTGTAAAAATTATAAAAAGAGAACAAAAAAACAAGCTTAAATTTTTCGCCATATAAAAATTCGTTATTAAACATATAAAAAGGATGGAAACGAACAAAACGAGCTCAAGAAGCTTCCTGTCTCGTAGCTCCGGTGGGGCTAACCACATGGCGTGGTTGAGTGGTTGGCAAGCTAGCAACCGGATAGCAGGGACGAAGCGATCAGGAATATAAAGTGAAATTGTCGATGAATGCGAGTCGGAGGCCGAAAACGGAAGGAAGTCCAATTTTGGACCGAGAAGACTTTGTTCCATTTCAGGCATCCCTCTTTATAATGGCTTTTTGGAATAAATGGTATCGAAAAAGAAAACTCGGTACTCTACTAAGGCTTAGCGATAGCAAACGACAGGGTACTATTTCAAGAAAAATTTAAAAAAAATCAAACTTGTCAGAGGTATTTTTGCGAAAAAACGATATAGGGACGCGAAACACGACCATGCAGGGATGCGAATTTTTCTCGCCAAACACGACCACGCAGGGACACGAATTTTTCCTGCGAAACATGACTAGGATACGAATTTTTCCCGCCAAAGACGACCACAAAGGGATGCGGATTTTTCCCGCCAAAGACGATCACGAAGGGATGCGGATTTTCCATTCGACGAAAATATGGAAATTTGTCGAACTAAAAAATAGTTTTTTTAGCCCAAAAATTGATTTTTTTGAGCCCAAAAATCGATTTGTTGAACTAAAAAATTGTATCTATCTCAAAAAATAATAGTACCCTGTCGTTTTTTACGGTCGCTAATCCTTAGTAGTACCCGAAAACTCTCAAACTTTTCTCTCAATTAAGAAATGTGTATGAACCAATACGGAAAATACGACAGGAAAATGACCGTTTCTGCATCCAGTTATGTAAGGAGTATAACCGTTCAGCTGATCACGCGATCCACAATCGGCTGGAAGAAGTGAAAGGGAAAAAAGTAAGTAAATTGGACCGCGCCGAGTCGTCTATCCGTTCTTCTTAAAGAAAAAACGTGAACAACGTGAATCTAGGCCTTGTATTAAAACCTTGTTCAACAACGCTTCTTCTTCTTTTTCATCCTTATCGACAGGTCGTCGGAATAGACGGCTTTCATTCAGCCGCTTCGTTGTTATTCAGTCCGGTTTCCGATGATGAATCTACTCCGGTCCAAAAATTTGCACGCAAGGCCTATAGCGCATCTCTCCGGCTGGATGGCAGCCCTGGGCGCTGAAGACATCTCTTTTTCTTGTGCTAGTGCTGCGGACGAAATTGGTGATGATTCCGGTTCCGTTATTGGACAAGGGCAGAAGAAGAGGAGAGAGTATCGCTCGAGGCAATCATGTTTTGCGGTGACTTCTTCTTCCGTTACGCACATTTTAGGACTTCTAGTTTCGAAACATGTTCATAAAATTATTTATTCTACTAATAATAAACTATGACTTGCCATTTTTTTTGACAAAATAATTTGCGTCGCTAATTTTGTTAGGAAGAAAAAATTGGCAATACATTTTTTAATCTATCAAAAGGCTATTTTTTATGAAAATTTTTAAATACTGTTTAAAAAAATGCGGGGGGAGGTAGCGAGATTTTCGAAGCTACTACATAGTAGGGGGGCCACCCACGTGAAAAAATTTTTCTGGAAATGACCCCTCTAGGGGTAAAAACATCGCGGAATCCGAATTTGACATTTTCGAAGCGAAAAAACGCTTCCCTGATTCAGAGAAGGTTTGTGTATTGAAGCGAAAAGTTGCAAAAATCGCATTTTGTGTAGTAGCTCCTAAAAATGAACAAAAAATGCATCTTTTTATATAAAAAACATGTTTCCAAATAACAATTAAAAACAGGCAATAAAAATCCTACTACTATAACATGTAGTATGGTGGTGCAGAGACGACAGTGGCGCAGCCAGAATGGTGGGGGGGGGGAGGAACCATCAAAAATCATTAGGGGGACCCTTATGTAATTTTTACCAGTTTTTCGCTCGGAAAAAACATAAGGGGGACCATTAGGAAAAAATTTTCATTTTTCAGATTTTGAAGTAGAACCACCCAGATCCCCCTCCCCCCTAGCTAAGCCGCTGCCAGACGATTCTGAAAACGCTTGATTTAAACCTCCAACACTAAAACTAAAGTTGTAGAGGACGATTTACACCACTTTTATCAAAATTGGAAAAAATTTTCTCACGATTTTTACCCCTCGTTGGATTTTTTGACTCAAAAAATCAAATTTGGGCTCAAAAAATCAATCTTTTAGCTCGACAAATCAATTTTTTAGCTCAAAAAAAAATTCAATTTCGGGCTTAAAAATCGAATTTTAAAAAAGTTTTCCAGATCGGCTGATTTTCTTGTAATCGGGAGGCACGGTGAACCGTTTTGTAAAAAAAGTTGCGACTAAACAAAACATGGTGGCCGAATGGTTAGGACTCTAGATTTGCAGTGGGTTTTCACTTGCACGGTAGGCAGGAGGTCCGGATTCGAGTCCCGGTCGGGTCCGAAAACTTTTGCCCAATTTCAAATTCCCTGGATTTCTACACGTCTCGGCGTGTTAATCCAAGCTCCAAAATTCCCAAAAATGGGAGCTAACAATCATCTATAAGTCAAAGTTTTTCTATACCCTGAATCAGGGTCAAAGAAGCGTTTTCACACTTCGAGAGTACGCGTTGACTCTATTTTTTCATTTACAAAAACGTAAACCATAATTTTGCACTACAAATCGCAAGCAGACAGCACCTTTATTAAAATCAAAAGTGGATCAGAAAAAAACACGAAGAAAAAGCTGAAGTGGGGCATAACCGGAGTGGGAGTCCGATTAGCGAAGACCTTGAAGAAGTTCTACTAATAAGGAAGACGCTTCTGCAACACCACGCGGAATTAGACGCATCTCTATTCCTTCTTGGTCCCGTATTCCGCGTCGGTCCTGGTCGGCTTCTCTTTTCTCGTGGACCGGCTTGCGCTGTTGCTGAGCCTTCAATGTTTCCAGTTTCTGGTCCATGTTTTCTTCAGCCGGTTCACGCCACAAGCACCAACGTTTCCTGTCTTAGTGATCGAAGTCGTGTAGGACGCGCTTCTTCTTCTTCCTTCTTTTCGTGTAAACGCCTCAGGCACTCTCAACAGCTCTTCATGAAACTTTACCAAGCACATACCAAGAAGAAGAAGAACAGCAAAACGGATTCGGTTGACGAAGCGCCTGAATGATTGAAAGGGAGCATTATTCGGGAATGACCTTGTGAAAAAGTGATGTGCATCGAAAACGAATCGTATTTTGATGGGCAAAAAAAACAAAAAACACTTCCCTGATTCAGGAAAGGCGTATTGAGTGTATTGAAGCGAAAAGTCGCAAAAATGGCATCACCACCAACTTCTACAGGGTGTCCCCCCAAAAAAGTGGAATTTTCGTGATTTTTTCATGAATATTGGACCCGAAATTTTTTTCTAAAAATGACCCCTGGGTAATTTGATGCGGGGAATCGATTGCGCGCACTTCCGAAGTGTGAAAACGCTTCCTTGACCCTGATTCAGGGTAGTGTATTGAAACGAAAATGAAAAAATTCGGATTTTGAGTGGATATTGAAAATTTCGTCAAGAATTGAAAAATTCGTAAAAATTAAGAAATTCACCAAAAATCGAAAATTTAGTAAAAAATCGAAAAATTCGTCAAATTGAAAAATTCGTAAAAATTAAAATTTCGTAAAAAATCGAAAATTTAGTAAAAAATTGAAAAATTCATCAAAAATCGAAAATTTCGTCAAAATTGAACAATTCGTTAAAAATTGAAATTTTTTCAATCACCGGAGGTCAATTTTTGACAAAAATCATTTTTTAACCCCCTAAATGAATTTTTCGGAAAAAGTGATGTTCTACAAAGTTGTTCAGAATTTTACGAAAAACAACTTTGTAGAACATCACTTTTTCCGGAAAATTCATTTAGAGGTGGTTAAAAAATTGATTTTTTTTGTCAAAAATTGACGTCCGGAGATCCTGCTATGAATTTCACCCCTCCTTTAACAATCGAAGACAGCATTTTTTGTGTATAAAAACTGATTGGAAAAGGTTAGCCTCTCGAGACATTTGCATGACAGGTCTATTTGTTCAAGATGATTGATCGTATTTATTAGGTTGAAACTGAAATTTAATCTGGATGTCCTCGAAAAAGTTTTTGATTACTTATATATTTATCTAATTAAGCTCAAATATCTTATAATATAAGGTCAAAGTTTAGTTAGTAAACAATTAAAGGTCCAGTGCAGTTTTGAACAAATTTTTTTTATAAGAAAGTTCATGGTGTGTCGATCATGATTTGCGTTGGAAGTAAATTCTAGTTCGTTAACCCTTAATAGATATTGTCAAAACAAAATTGATTGAAAATTTTAAACATGTTTGTGTATTAAAGCGAATGGATTGACACCATTTGAATTTGATCTGTGTATTGAAACGAAAATTATTTTTAAAAAAATCAATTTTACTTTTTTATATTCTTCAAAAATATATTCTTCGTTTTTGAGGAAATTTAGTTCAAAGTTTGATAAAAATTAAAAAATTGACAAGAAAGCGCATCGAAAAACGGTAGGGCCCCAATTTTCGTGATCAAAATTTGCATAAATTGACTGAAATTTAGTCAACTTTGAACTAAATTTCCACAAAAACGAAGAATGTGTTTTTCACGAAAATTGGGGTCCTACCGTTTTTCGATGCGCTTTCTTGTCAATTTTTTAATTTTTGACTAATTTTTCAATTTTTGACGAAATTTTCAATTTTTCATTTGGGAACACTTTTTACCACTACCACTTTTTTTTCAAAAATCTGAGATATCGTCTCTTAATTCTATCACCAAAATTTGTTTGTTTGAAAAAAGTTTATTTTCTCTAACATTTTCCTCTATATAGTAAAATGAAGCTTCTATAATATTTTATGTGAAAGCATAGAACACGGATGACGAAAATAGCAAAAAAAGTGGCTGAAACGCAATTGTTTGTGTTAGATAGAGCATCGGACAGCAAAATTCGCATAATCAACAGTAGGAGGCTCGGATCCAATCCGGAGACAAATTTTTTGCACATTTAAAAAATTTTTAAAAAAAAAGACTTTCTTGGGGTAATTTTGCTCGATAACACGAATTTGACATCCGTTTTGTCTGGAAAGTTAAAGAGAACCGAGAAAAATCAAATTTTTTTAAAATCCTAAAAATAGAAAAATTTAATTTTTAACGGTGTTCTTTAACTTTCCAGACAAACTGGATGTCAAATTCGTATTTTTGAACAAAATTATTTCAAAAATTGAAAATTTCGTTTTTCCATTTTGACGAATTTTTAGAAAGTCTATCTTTAAACTGTTTTAAAAATGTTTCGCCACTTATATGTCATTTTTGTCCGCCGTGAGAAAAATCTACAAATAATAAATTGCAGTTTTGAAAGTTTATTTCATTCTATTACTAGGATATCACTTTAAACCATATTTTGCATAAACTGGGCACGATGTTTGTCGAATACAGCGGCCATAATGACGAAAAAAACCTAATTTGCAACCACATTCTCCTTGTCTGCAGTTTTCAGTGCACATTATACGCTAAAAAAGTTGTGTAAACTTGTTCAGAATTTAATTTTAAATAAACAAATATATCAAAGCAGTACATTTCGGAGCAGTACATTATCGCAAGTTTGATCACAAGCACCACAGGCATACCATTCTTCATTAACTCCACATACTAAAATGATGAGAATATAAATATAAAAATTTATTTATATCAAAGCAGTACTTCCTGGGCAAAACCGAGAGTCAATGCAGTCATAAAGATGGATATGTCGAACATATCCATCTTTACATTGACATATTTTTTTTAGACATTTTTATCGAATTGAAAAATTTTTTTAACTCTTATTTTTTGGTAGGGGATAACTCAAAAATGTTTCATTTTTTTGGAATTTTTGAAGTTTTCCAAAAGCTGTCGTCTATCGGTAATCCCTACGTCCGTCTCGTACTGTTAATCGGTCGGATGGCACATACATGTGTTAACCACAGTGTGAGTAATGGAAAATACATCGTCAAGTATTTATCAATTAACCGGCATCATTTGTAGGTCTCGATAACACAAATGATAGTGCTCTTGGACGGTAGCCTGGTCCATGTTCGAGTCCCGGTCGGGTCCGAAAACTTTTGCCCAATTTTAAAAATGTTCATAATGATCCAATGTGTTTTTTTAATTTTTACTTACAATTTCGTCCATTGCATTCATTGCATGCACTGCATCCTAGGCATCTCTTCACACGTCGGTGTTCCGCACGCTCTTTTTCAGTTAATTTAAAACTGTGGTTTAATGAAATACATAAAAAGAAGAGTAGACATGCTATGGTCAATGGTGATAAGGTGCCCATAGCTATGCTGGAAACAGTGAATGAACTAGAAAAAATTGATATAAATGTTATCAAAAATAAAAAATTATTATGAATGCGAAAAGTCTAAAGGGGGGGGGCCAGAATAATAGGTCAATCTTCGACAAAAAAATTTTTTCTCGATATGACCTATATAGGGGTAATTTGATGTGAGAAATCGATTGCGCGCACTCTCGAAGCGATAAAACGCCTCCTTCACCTTGTTTTCGGGAAAATATCGATTTGGGGAGGGGTGGGGTTTCAGATTTCTGACAATCTCGTAAAGTCTGGCGAACAAAAATTGTTAAAAAATCGACCTTTTCACGAAAACAAGATGAAAGAGGCGTTCTCAACAATTTTTGTTCGCCAGACTTTACGAGATTATCAGAAATTTAAAACTCACCCCCCCCCAAATCGATATTTTTACGAAAACAAGATAAAGGAGGCGTTTTCGCATTTCGAGAGTGCGCGCAATCGATTCCTCGCATCAAATTTACCCCTATATAGGTCATATCGAGAAAAAAATTTTTTCAGAGATTGACTATTATCGGACCCTCAAGAATTTTAAGTAAAGTTAAAAAAATTCTTGAGCAGCAAGGTTGAATCAACTTATAAATGCTAGTCCAAACGTTCCACAAAGTCCAGGTATCATGTGTTGGTGTTCAAAAAAACGCAAAGTTCTTTTTTTTTTATTTCACTGTCCTGATCATTCGGTTTACAATTTTTCTACCTCATCAGTTGTTCTTGTTATTGCGTAACAATCAAGATTTTTTATGACTTGTGTTCATCACAAGATTTGCTTTTCCATCTTCATTTCCTTTTCATCAAGAAGAAATAAATGTGAACATGAGAGTTGTTGTGATCTTTGTGCCTTTTCAAAGATAAAAAAGCAAAAAATTGAGAAGATTTGGTTTAAAAAAAAGTTCGTCAAAAATTGAAAAATTTGTTAAAAATTGAAATTTTCGTCTAAAATCGAAAATTTCGTCAAAAATTGAAAAATTTCGTTAAAATTTTCTGTTGGCAAGTTGATAGTGTTACTTGTAAGGTAACAAAAAATTAGTTTGTAAATTTTATTTTATTTTTCTATATTATACTTGTGTTTTTGTCTATATTATTCCTTTGATGTGGATTGGCGATTGTATTTACAAACGCATAAAGAAAATTAGACAAACATGGAAGTCCTACTTTGGAAGGCTTAGTAAAATCCATGCGCAGCGCATTAATGTAAAAACTGCCGGCTGTTTCCAAAAGGCGGCAAAATAGTGCTAAAAAGAAACACAAACACTCCAAGTGACTTTTGCCATGGCGCATACACGTTTTTCGCGCTTCGATGCCAAAGAACTTGTTTACTCACACAAAAGTCGGCATGTCTTTGATCGCTTGCAAGAGTTTCTCATCCGACTTCCGGCAATCCAAGTACGGAAATGGAATTAGAGGATTCGTCGAGGTCAACTTAAGAAGGACTCGAGGATCATGAGAAAGTATTTTATTTTGGTCGAGATGGGTTGTTGTTTTAATGTTACATAATCGGCTATGCAAATATTTGATTACCGAACATTTAGGCATCTGTAATTGGATTAAAGGTCAGCCTATGCATATGATCTTTCCGATATAGGCAAAAGAAAAACGTATAGCTTTGGAGCTAGTTCATTATTTGTGTCCCACTTATCATGGTCTAAAAGTCAAAAATTAAAAAGAAAAGACGAATTTTCAATTTTTGACGAAATTTTCAAATTTTGACGAATTTTTCCATTTTTGACAAATTTTTCAATTTAAAAAATTGAAACATGCGCATTTTCAAACCTTGAAAACACTTCTCTGACCCTGACTCAGGAAAGAGATGTGTGTATTGAAGCAAAATAGGCTAATACAGGATCAGAGAAGCGTTTTCAAGGGTCCTTATCGATTTCTCAAATAGAAAACCCCCTATAGGGTTATTTTGGTGAAAATTAAACAATTTGAAAAAAATCGCAAAATTGTCATTTTTGGAGGGATCCTGTATATTTTCATTGTGAGCTATATACTTTAAATGGAAGCCAAGGAAAACACTGAACTGTCGTCGAAAAACAAAGACTACTCGTAAATAGATGACAGATTGGAGTGGTCGTCGTCGACTGAGACCACTAGCAAGGACATCCAGGATTTGGCTTCTGGATTTTGATTTAATCATTGCCGTCAAGGACAGTCTGTGGTTGATGGAGAGACACGTGCTAGGCGCAAATCCAAAAAAAGACAAATGGGGTTTTTATTCACTTCAGTTTTTTTCAACGAAGATTTTTTTTGAATTCTTGCTATCCATTTTTAGAATGAAAAATTAGAGTGACAAATAGCCTATTTTAGAGTACATCTTTATTCAAATTTTGATACAAAAGAAGGATCTTGATAGAAAACGAAATTTGTATTATTATAACAAAAAATATTGGGTTGTCCGATAAGTATTGTCAGCCTCAAAAAGTACATCTAATTTCGGCATTTTTTGCTTGTTTTTGACGAAAATTTTTTTCAGTATTAGACAAGAATGTATGCTGAACACGAAACAATTAATCTTTTTGAGCGTAACTCATGTTTTCATGTCAATATACAGACTTTTTCAAAAAATGGGGCTTTTCAATGTTGCAAATTAATTTTCATATGTCGATATTCGGCTATAGAGATCGATTTTTGACGAAATTTTGACCTTACTAGGGTTGTTTCTAGTCGGAGAATCGATTGTGCGCATTGGCGAGACATGAAAATGATTGCCTGGCCCTGATTCAGGGAATACAACGTTTTTGAAGCACTTTCGGGGTATCGTAGAGTACGTATCCGTGGCCAAAATCAAAAAGTTCTTTCAGATTCGTATTCTCCGTGTCGAAAAACTCCCCTGACACCAAATTTCAGCCAATTTGGAGAGTTTTTTTGTTGAAAATTCGAGTTTTTGGGCAAAAATTCGATTTTTGTGCAAAAATTCGATATTTCACCGGGAAACGGAGTATATAATTTTACAATAATCCCTAAAAAAATATTCTCAATTTTCAAATGAACTGTCTCATTTGCGGTTGGCTTTGAAAAAAATCATATAAAGAAACCCTCTTCAAGAATTGTGTTTGATTATAAGGACACCGCCTCGCTTTTGGTTAAGCTACCGCATAAGCAATATACATGAATGTAGATTAGAACTGTCGGAAGCAATCGAGAACGAGATGAAGAAAATCAGCCAATCGGAAGGAGAAAATTTCCATGAAAATGTCGGTCTTGATTTGGAGCGTTTTTATGAACCGATCGACGGCACTCTTTTGGGGGATTATCTCGGTTTTGGGGAGAAAAGCCGCAAGACGTTTGATGTAAAAAAACCTGTTCATTTTGAAATGAAGTGAAACGTCTCTCGCCGGGTGGTCGAAAATCACCATTTTGAACTCTAATTCGAAGAGGCACCTAGCACGCGCAAACTCATTGTCACTTTGTTCGCTTTTGTGCGAGTCGTGTGCAGCTGCCTCAAGGCTGGAAGTCGGAGTGATCCCGAGAAAAGTTACAGTTCGTCTGGATTAGATTAAGAAGAATTGATGGATGAGTGGAAGAAAGTTCTGGATTCGAATGAAGTTATTTTCAACTTTCATTGTCTCAACTTTTCATTCTTTGTTTTATCTAAAAACTTTTTTTTGAATAAACTAGCGCGTCTAAGCCTAAGCCTAAGTAACACTATCAACTTGCTACCCTCATTTTTTTCGACAGGCGAAAAAGTCGAAATACGAATTCGTATACGAATTGGAAATACGAAATCGTAGTCAAATACGAATTCGTATATAAGTTTTGCCTTCAAAATACGAATTGGTCCACTAATTTTTCCCCCGATACGACGAATTAGGGGGTACAGTACCCCCCCCCCCTTGCCCAAGTATGCGTCGCACCAATGTTTTATATAGATTTTAAACGTTGCCACAAATATTTTTTGTTGAACTTTTCGAAAAATTATATCAACAAAAAATCCATGCAAAAAAATCAACTCATTTTTTCCCGAAAATACTCAAATGGGCGGGGCGCAACTCTCCAAACGAATGTACCATGATTATGCGCGAAGCCAGGACGCACAGTCTCTCTTCGCACGCACCATGGTCACTTTTCCTTTTTTGGGCGGCACGTGCCACATTTACTGAACTGGACCGAGACTCGGCATTCAGTCCAGCTTTGTGTTTCGTCGGTAGTCACTTGCTTGACGACGACCCGTCTCTCGAACGTGTCCTTGTTTCCATCTCTACAATTTAGTGTGCTTTTCCATTAATTGCTCTGCTTTTTGGGTGCAACGAAAAACCAACATGTCCAATCTGGCTTCCGAAATGAACAGGCTTTCTTCTATTCAAGCCAAAGCTCGCTCTAAAAGTGGAAAGTCTACTCTTGTTGGAAAATCTGAACACCAGGTTCATCGTCGAAATGAACGTGAACGAAGACGAGTTCAGCAGATTAATAATGGCTATACCGTTTTGGCTAGAAGTGTGGCTAGTTGGAAGGAATGCAAGAATCGGAACAAGTTGAGCAAAGTCGAGACTCTTCGTGCCGCTGTCAAGTAAGTTTTGTATCAAATTAAAAACTTGGGAGAATTGTGGATCAAGGGAGGGGGTCACCCATACATGAACAAGGAGATGGGGACAAGCTACCTCAGGCTATATGTTGTCGACCAAAAAAAAGGTCGCCATCTAATTTTTTGGCTCGGCTATATAGCTTTGAGACTTGGAACTCCGAGGCTATATGAATCTTAATTTTTGGCTCGATGCTAGCTACATGAGGGGGGGGGACAGTCCCCCCATTGATAATTTATGGGGTCACCCCAGTGTGTAAAATCAAAAAATTTTTTTTTTAACTTTTAAAAAATGGCATATTTAGGGGTAATATTATGAAAAAAGCGCGCAGTCGATTTTTCGCATAAAATTAGCCTAGACTTTCAAGCTTAAGCTTAAGCCTAAGCCTAGGCTTAGGCCTAAGCTTAAGCCTAGGCCTAAGCCCAATATTTAAAAAAAGCTAAATAAATTTTTTAGATATATCAAGCACCTCGAAGAAGTTTTAACTGTTTCTTCAAGCACCGTAGATTCCAGCTCGAGCAAGACTTATGACTATTCTCCGTATATGCCACAAAAAGTTGAAAAATCGGACCCCACGATTGATTCGATGGGCTTCAACTTTCCAAGTTCTTGTTATTCCCAAGGCTATGAGCCCAGGCTTTCCGCCTCAACAACATCAATCTGCAGTAGTGGATACGATTCGGCCTATGCTAGCCCAAATTACGGTCAATCTTTTTCACATTCTCAAATGTTGATGAATATGCCATCCCAGTTTTATGGTATGCCACATCATGACAATTTACACTCCATGGGCAGATAGATGAGTATAATTGTTTTCTCATTTTATATCTTTCTTACACTTTTTGTTATTTCATTTAAAGGACCAGTCCAGTAAGAAAAAAGTTGCCAGTTCATGAAAAATGGAGCATTTTTTGTTTTTACTGTAAATTCTGAATCGTTGTAGTTTTTGAGATGATTGCTTATGAAGTTGGCTATTTTTGAAATTCAAATTACATCGAAATTATTCAATTTGAAAATTGATTTAGGTTATTGAAGCGAAAACATGAATCAGGGTTTTCGTTGTAATACACAAAATTTCAAAAATCGCCAACTTCACACGCAATTTTCTCAAAAACTACAACGATTCAGAGCATGTCGTAAAAACAAAAAATGCTTCATTTTTCATGAACTTTCCGAATATCTACGAAGAATGGCAACTTTTTTCCCGACCGGACTGGTCCTTGAAAATTTACAGACGCCTTCAGTCACATTCCGGGTTGTATAGATTTTTTGGAGCTATTACACAATAGGGGGTCACCCACGGGAAAAAATTTTCAAAATTTTTTTCTAGAAATGACCCCTCTAAGGGTAAAAACATGCA
This sequence comes from Acrobeloides nanus, assembly GCA_900406225.1. Lineage (NCBI taxonomy): Eukaryota > Metazoa > Nematoda > Chromadorea > Rhabditida > Cephalobidae > Acrobeloides > Acrobeloides nanus. Next base: position 30,815 of record OZJO01009677.1, read on the forward strand.
AAGAATACGAATTTGACATTTTCGAAGCGAAAAAAACGCTTCCCTGATTCAGGGAAGGCCTGTGTATTGAAGCGAAAAGTCGCAAAAATGCGATTTTAAATGCAATTTTTTGACTTTTAGCTTCAATACACAGGCCTACCTAGACCAGGGAAGCGGTTTTTCGCGTTGAAAATAACAAATTCAGATTCCCACATGTTTTTACCCCTAGAGGAATCATTTTCAGAAAAAGTTTTTCACGTAAGTGGCCTCCCTATTGTGTAGTAACTCCGATTTTTTATGTTTTTTTATATTTATTTTTTAACTGTGGTTATGTAATTTTTTCCAAAATAATTTTTCAAATAAAAAATTTTTTTAATGCCAAAAAATGCATCTCAAAACATCCAAAAGATCTATGTCAAGTGTTTTTCTTAACATAATTATCCTCATGTAGTATAACGAGCTGAAGTGTCGTTGTAAGCCAATTGTGAATTTGGTGATCTCATAGGAATTCTGGCCTAAAACCACCACTTGTCCCGATTTAGCTCAAGTTAAAGACCATTGTTCGTGACCGAATTTTGATATGCGATCCGTCCGCACTTATCGCCTGTCAGCACTTGAACTTTTCTCTAGGGACTTTTTGAAGAGGAGGTGAGGACGGGCTTCTTTCCGGTTCACCGGGTCTTCATGGCTTTGCATGGCACTTGAGGTCATTTTTTCGGCCAGGACAAGAATCAGATTCGATTATAAAAAATAGAGATAAATAAATTGATTTTTGTGCAAAAATTCAATTTGAGTAAAAATTTGGCACCCAAAAATGTTACTTTTGCGCGATTTTTTCAAATTTCTTGCACTCAGGCAATTCGTTTCAATACACAGACTTTTAGTTGAAAATTCCATTTTTGAATCTATTTTTCAACTTTCATCAAATGAATATTGTAGCAATTTTTTTATAAAACTCGCCAAAACGAATAAAATGACACCAAAATGATCAAATTTGAAAACGGTTTTGGGTTATTGAAACGAAAACCCTGATTCATGTTTTCGTTTCAATAACTCAAAATCATTTTCAAATTTGATCATTTTGGTGTCATTTTATTCGTTTTGGCGAGTTTTATAAAAAATTACAATGTTTTGTTGAAAAAAATCGATGCAAAATGGAATTTTGTGTATTGAAACGAAATGCCTGAAAGTTTTTATTTTCGTTTCAATGTTTAAACTATTTTGAAAAAAATTTTTTCGCAATTTTGTTTCGCTCATAACTTTTTATGGTTAGATTTTCAACTAGCGACGTAAAAGCAAAAAATGCTCGAAATCTTGTACTCTATCACATGGCATCAAACGTGAACTGGTCCTTGAATATTTGCCAGAATAGAAACGTGTCCTCAATATTGCCTCGATTCATAAAATTCTTCGATCTTCCGAGAAATTGTTCTTCCAAAGTGTGCCGCAAAGCCACCCTGAACAAGTTTTCTTTTTTGTAAAATACGGTATCAAGTGAATTAGACTCTTTTTTACGACGCGTCCACAATTAGTGATCGTTATCTGAGTAAAAGAGTTTTCGCTCATGTTCTTTTCGGTACCGACTCGCACAAGTTGTCGTAAAATGTGAATGGAAACTTTTTTTGTTCTTACCGCTGAATGGTGTTCCCAATTTGTACTACTTGACTTCTTACGTCGCCTAACCGCACAATGCGCGATAACATGCTGTGATAATGACAATGCGGTTTTTACAGTGACTTATTGTTTCATTGAAGTTTTTTTGTAAAGCCAAACTATGGTGTAATCTTTGACTAACAAGGGACCTTCAAGGTCTGAGAAACTCAGATTTTTTTGAGACCTAGCTTAAAAGTTAGGAAAAATTGTGGAAAAAACGAATATAATAGTCGCTTGATTGATTGGGTATAAATTTTTTGAGCTATGGGGTCATAAAGTTGCAAAATTTTTCGATTTTTACTTTGTGCAAAAAATTTTGGCTACAAATGGGATTTGAACCTGAACCTTTGTAGCCACAAAACAAATGCGTTGTCACTGCGCCAACGAGGCATGTTGAAGGAGAGACATTTTTAAAAACCAAGTGATAGTGTTTTTTTTTAAATTATGCACTCAAATGATTGTTTCTAACATTTTAAGACAAAAATATTTTAATAAAACTATAATTTA
>OZJO01009679.1:0-16050 GCA_900406225.1 Acrobeloides nanus
CAAATTTATAAAATTTGGTATCAAATCTAACACAAATATAGCCACAATTGTTTGCAAAACAAGCCGGTTGCTCTAAACAAATGCATAAAATTTATGAATGTCAAAAATTTGGGTAATTGTCAGTTGGTGACATAAAATCTCTACCAAGGCTTAGGCTTAGGCTTAAGCCTAGACTTAGGCTTAGGCCTATGCTTAGGCCTAGGCCTAAGCCTAGGCCTGAGCCCTGGTAGAAATTTTATGTCACCAACTGACCGTTGCTCAAAAATTTACATGTTTTTTCGATGTTGTCGTTTGATCGCCATGGCCAGGCTTCTTCTTTATCATTAAATAGAAGAAATATAATCCTATGATAAAATTTGAAGCTGACAAGAAATTTTTTAGCAAAACATAAACATATCGATTATACCTTTTACATAAACATGCAAACAAATTGCATTCTAAAATTTTTTTCTAAGTTTTCTCGATAAAAGTTTACCAGGCATCGGTGCGGATGGTAAGTCTAGCATTAATGTTCCAGCCGTTATTATTGATATAGAAATTATAGAGAGTATTGAGGACATGAATAAATATTTCTTAACATGAGAATATTTTACAGGAAAAGAGATTATAATGCATCGCTCAAGAGCTACCGATAAAACGGCTACGGCTATAGCTGGTTGCCATGCATGGTCTGCCCATCCAAAGAAGAACATCAGATAGGTGTCATAATCGGGAGCTATAACACTAGATATGTACAAGAAATCGAAAAATTTCACATGGAACCCCCACGCATTTCGGGGGTCAAAATGGACTATTTCGAGAGAATTCAATTTTGCTAGAAAAGTTTCTCCAAACCACAATTAATTTTTTTCATTCAATAATTTCTCAAAAAGACTATGCGGATTCTGAATCTGGATTCGGATTCTGAGTTCGGATTCTGAGTCTGGATTCTGAATCCGGATTCAAATTCAGAATCCGGCTTCAGATTCCAAATCCGGATTCAGAATCCGAATTCAGAAACCGGATTCAGAATCCAGATTTTGAATTCGGATTCTGAATTCGGATTCTGAATGTGAATCCGGATTTGGAATCTGAAGCCGGATTCTGAATTCGGATTCGAATGTGAATCCGGAATGGAATCTGAAGCCGGATTCTTAATTTGAATCCGGCTTCAGATTCAGAATCCGAATTCAGAATCCGGATTTTGGATTCGGATTCTGGATTCGGAATCTGAATCCGAATTAGGATTTAGAATTCGGATTCAAAATCCGAACTCAGGGTCCAGAATCCGAATCCAAAATCCGGATCCAGAAACTCGGATTCAGAATCTTGTCCGGAAATGCCCTATATAGTCTTTTTGAGAATCTGAAATTTGAGAATTTGACAGGTAACCGTCGTATTGGCGGGAAAAAAGGGGGTGTCACTATATCGAATTTTATGGGGGTGTCACTATATCGAGGGAGCACTGTAAAATTCAACATTGAGTCCCTTGAGATTTTTTCTCGTGAGATGTATATATTTTTGTCCTCTTTTTCCTTTACCTGGTTTCCATGCTATAGCCATATAGAGTGTATGCAATAACGCCAAAAACGACCCAAATACCATAATTAACATATACTGATACAGAATCACCGTAAACGTGACTTCGATACCTTTTTTAATAAACACTCGATATAACGCGGTCCCCAACAAATAAACAGCAGTCAAATGATTTATACCGACCCAAATAAATTCTATTAAATTTACATAAGATATATAAGAGGTCATGCTTTGGTGTAAGGTGTTGGAACTGATTTAAATTTTATTAAAAATAAAACTATATTTCACATACAATACAAAAATGTTTTCAATAAGCCGTTGATTAGCAAAATTTTTTTAAAGGCTATAAATGACATAATGGCAACTTTCACACAAATAGAGGTGAATAGAATAGAATGTGATCTTGTGAAACGAGATAGAAATTGTAAACAATTATTAAAAAATCGAAAAAAATTGAGCCGAAAACGCAAAACAATTTTTGGGACGATCCCTTGAACGCCGAAGGCGCTTGGTCTCCCGGTTCTTCTTAAAAGAAAATACGCTTTCTCTGTAATGATCAAACATGGTGCGCTACCCCGGAACCTTGAAAACGCTTCCTTGACCCTCATTCAGGGAATGGGGTGGGTGTATTGAAGCGAAAATCTAACATTTTCGGATTTTATGAGAAAACCGTCGATTTTAGATTTTTCTAAGCAGGGAATCGATTGCGCACACTCCCGAACCATGAAAACGCTCCCTTGACCCTGATTCAGGTATAAGGATAGGTCTTTTATGCAAAAATATAGAATTAGTGTTTTAAATCCAAAATTATACTTATTTAAGGAAATGATTCATTTTTGATTATTTCTAGAATAACATTTTCTTTTCGCTACCGTACCCCTTTGCCCCCATGATTAAGAATTCCAAATCCATTAACGATGTATTTTGGGAAACAGATCGGTAATGTTGATAAACATCCCTTTCACTCTCCGGGTCGAAAGTCCGAATCGACGTAAGTGATAAACGCTTACGTGTCGGATCGTGATCTTGCGAAACAGTCCGGGGATCTGGTGAGTTACCAGTGCGCTAATGTATGCGGATGGATTCCGGGAAGAATATAACGACCCCTAGATACGTGACAAAACGGAAATTCCATTTCGTTCTCGAACGAAATGGGCCGGGCCAATTTTCGTAAAGAAACTTCGAGAAATACGTGACGCGTACGGTTGCGTAAGGTAAGGAGTAATTCGCTTCTCGTTTTTTAAGGGAGTTCTGACTTCGGCTCCGGTATCAACCGGTCGTGTTCCATTTAATGGCTTTAAGCCTTTCCAGTTAACTCTCAATTAGCCGAATCTATGACCCAGTAGATCCTTAATGATAGCCCAAACCTTTCTTTTTCCTATCCCTTACACAGTGGTGTATGCCCACTCTTCCACATTTTACTGCGCATTTTTAATTGTAATTTCACGCTGTTGTAAAGTAATGAGTCTATCTATCGTGAATATTCGATGTACAATAAACTCTAATAATCAATCGAGCCCAGCACTATACTAATCTACATACACCCTGATGTAATTCGGGGAAAGAATCGGTGTATTGAAGCGAAAATCAATTTAAAATTTTTTAAAACGAGGGTCCCTCTTATGATTTGGCCAATAATCGAAAAAAATTTACACCCCCTACTTCCTCAACAAAAATCATCCATCCAACCTCAAATGACTACTTCTCCCACTACTTTGCACCTATGATCTTATGACAGGACCAGGAGAAGCTCCTACCTGATTTGCCCATTGTATTGAAGATTGAGTGGTATTCTTTTTTATCCTAGAATTGAACCATTTGAATGTTTTTACGATGACTGTTCTATAATGCCTCAACACTATCAACGCGGTTAACATTTCAACATTTAAGAAGAATAGAACAAGATTGTCTACAATAGCATAACGAAATATAGTCAAGTCTAAATATTTTAAAAATATATCTGTATCGGCATCCATGGCAATTTTAAGAGACTGAAATGTTATACTTATCACAGGAAATACAGTTGCAATGAAGCCTTGAAGCATGCAATAAGTAGATACCCGTTTTGCATCCGTATAAGTTTTATAAAGGACGGAGGATTTGTCCGTCTTTTTCATATCCTTTCGGATTTTAAGAAGAATTGAAATTGTAAAAAAATTATGTAAAAATGCGAAAAGAAACAAACATGACAATATGAAGACTTTTAACACTTCATATGCCTTAGTGAAATTTAAATTAGAGAAAAGCGCCTCTAAATAATATGTAACAAGTAAGAAAAAGTCGAAAATGAAAATTGCTACCCAGACTACACGTTTATTAACATATAGTGCATGAAAATCACCAAAATAAATGATTATAAAACGATGTAAGGATAATAAGACACACGTTATTGACGCATTATCTGAAATGAGTTTAAGAAACATGAATTCTAAGACAAGGTTTTTAAAAATGAAAAATGATGGAAATAGTGCTCGTATACATACATACACCGACTCGGTGAGATAAAATAGCGTTGAATTAAAGATAATATATCGGTAGTCTTCTTTAACCAATCCACTAAACGTGATAGAGATCATGATTGTACCAAGCAGAAATAGTAGGACGATTAGGGGATTGTATATAGTACTGTTGATAAGCCCCAGTTGTTCGCAATAAGTTTGCCTTTCTCGAGTAAATATTAAGTTTTCCAACTTCGAATATGTCGAATCGTTTCTGTTGATGTAAATATAAGCGCAAGTGTAGGGATTTACAGACATTGTTAGATAAATTCTTTTAGTTTATAGAGAACAAAAACAGGCTATGTGATAGTTAGATTTTCTGGGAGCATAAGTTAAATAGGCAAAAACGCAAGCGATATATGGGTAAATGTTAAACGAATTAGGGCAAATACGCAAGCGATATATATCGCTTGCGTATTTGTCCTAATTCGTTTAACATTTATCCATATATCGCTTGCGTTTTTGACTAACTTATGCTCCCATAAAACCTAAATATCACATAGCCTGTCTTTGTTCTCTATAGACTAAAAGACTTTATCTAAAAATGTCTGTCAATTAGATAAATGTCAAATGAATTAGAGCAAATACGCAAGCGAAAATGGTAACCTATATAGGCAAATATGCAAGCAAATTAAAGGGTGGACAAAAAGTTCGCTTTTTCAAAATGATAATTCTTATTTTTCAAAATAACAGCATAGCGATGTCTCCAAATCAGGTTATTTTGATATCGCTGAAAGCTTATAATCATAGCTTTCCAACGACGCCACAATTAGCTTATATAGTTAAGAAGTTATGTCTAAAATAAAAAGATCAAGTTTTTGAAGAAAAAAATGGACACCCTGAATAATTTAATAAATGTCCGAAAATCCAAATAATTTGATTGTTTTATTGTTTCTGATATTAATGCATACCTGATCAGAAGAAATCTATATTTTCCAAAAATTTAGAGGGGATATAGGGGCTAATCCTTAAATTTTACGACCCCCGAGTTGATCGAAAAATTTTTTTTCGCGTTCACGAGAAATTTCGAAAAACTACTGGTTTTTCGGTATTCGAAAACTCGCATTTTCCGATAAACCAGAATTTTTTCAGAATTTCTCGTCAACGCGAAAAATGTTCCTCATCAAAAGTTAGGTATTGGGGCCCGAAGCCCCCAAGGTCCAGCCCCCGAGGGGGCCCATTTTCGGTCTCTGGTTACCATACGATTTTTCTTCAATATAAAAGTTTTTCATAAAAATTAATATTCTACAAAATTGTTTCCCATGATCTCAGGAATAACTTTTAGAACATCACTTTTCATGAAAATCCTTGTGTGAAGTCGATAATCAAAGGCCGGTAATCGTGTTTGGTAACTGTCGCCGTAACCAAAGGCCTAGTGCCGTTTTTTGTACGTAAATAGATTGATTTTTGCTTCAAAACACCGATTCCTTCCCTGAATCAGGGTCAAAGAAGCGTTTTCAAGGTACAGGAATGCGCGCAATCGATTCCCATAATAAAATTACCCCTAGAGGTCGGCGGTTGATTTTTTTCTATTATAATTCCAGTTCAATGATGTTTTCGAAATTTGTGTAAATATAAAATTTCTAAATGTACATGAGCCTTACAAGGGAACTGTCAGACTGGAAAGATGCGAATTTTTTCCAAAACTAGCTAAAACTGTTCCTTATGGCCTAAAATGGAAGAGAAAATTCGAAAAAAGTGCTATTGAGGCTTCCTCGAAGATATAGAGCCCTCAGAACATCGAAAAATAGCGTTTCTGAAGGAAATGGGGGGCTCGAAAAACACCTTTATCGGACTTGTTTTTTCGCAAAAACTTCATATTTCACCGTTTTTGACTATGCCCAACAATTTCTAAGCGTTTTTGGAATGATTTGAAAAAATTTTTAAAAATCGATTTTTTTACCCTAGGCCATAGGGGTAAAAAAAATCGATTTTTAAAAATTTTTTCAAATCATTCCAAAAACGCTTAGAAATTGTTGGGCATAGTCAAAAACGGTGAAATATGAAGTTTTTGCGAAAAAACAAGTCCGATAAAGGTGTTTTTCGAGCCCCCCATTTCCTTCAGAAATGCTAAAAAACGCTATTTTTCGATGTTCTGAGGGCTCTATATCTTCGGGGAAGCCTCAATAGCACTTTTTTCGAATTTTCCCCTCCATTTTAGGCTATAAGGAACAGTTTTAGCTAGTTTTGGAAAAAATTCGCATCTTTCCAGTCTGACAGTTACATATAAACGATTCATCTTTAATCTACTCAAACAAGTTATATCACTCAGTGTTGGATTTAATCAACAACTATAAATGAAATTTCCAATAAAGACCAAACTATTGATTGCTGAAATATTTTCACACAGTCTCATTTATAAACTGATAACACATTCACTCAACCACACCTAGTAAAAATTCACAATTTTCTTAGACTTCGTTTCCCACTCCATTTTATAAAACGTGAGTCAACCATGGAACAGTGCAATGTAAAGAATGCGCTACAACAAGATCAATAATCTAGTTATGGTTTTGAATTTGTTTGTTTATTACAACGAAAACTCTTTTTATTACATTCAAACTCAATCTTTTTTTTCAAACTAATAAAAAAAGATTTTTTCGTTGGCGCTGTCAATTTTGAAAGCGTTAAAAATTCGATTCTTTGTTTTGGCCATTGTATTGACGGTTTTTTGTGTCCAGAAAATTGTCAGGAAAGCGTAAAATTAGCAAAGACAATTTTCTGCCATTTTTGATTGCTGTTTTACTTTGGTGCAATATTGTAGTTGTTTTGTATATAAATTGAATAAAGAAAGTTTCAGTTTTGATATTTTTATCGGGTTTGCATCCGCATTTATTTCCTATTTTTAGACCGTTTAGTTCAGCGTCACGAGAATTTAGAGATGTGGTAACGTTTACTACACAAGACCGATCACGAAGGCCTGCGGAAATCCATTGCATGTTGGGCGGAAATAAAAGTTCGAGATCGATTGCGTGGACCTATATAACTGATGTAAGCATAATTCGCAGATATGAGATATAATTTCCAATATCACATCTGCGAATTGTGCGCATGTAAGCCATATGCTAAACATATAATGGGTGACGCAAAAGTGGCGATCATCAACTTCAGAGCCAGAAAAGTGCCAAAGGACACGAGTTTAGGTCCATGGCCAAGTCTTAAAAAAGTAGGGGTATTGTAGGTAATCTTTAGAGCAAACCAGAGATCCGCTTCGTAATAAGGTTTTTTCTAGAGCCATTTGTTTGAATTGTTGACCCATCCTGGGACCCGGATATTTGCAACAAATCAAAATTTTCGGTCATTTTTTCTATTACATGACCCCACATACCCTATAAAAAAGTTGTAGCCTGCGTGCTCAGCTTTCCGTTGGCACTAAGATCATCGAAAATGGATTTAAATTTTAGAAGATATGCTCAAAATACTAAGGTGTCAATCCACAAACTTTTATTGATTGTGATGTTTCTCTGAATGTAGCTCTTAGCTTTAGAATATAAATTCACAGTTTGAACGATTTTGAACACACAACTTTTTTTGCTCATAACTTTGAACTGTTAGATGTTCAAGTAGTCGTGTAAAAATAAAAAAATGCTCAGAATTTTATGCTCTTAGACTGGCTTTAAACTGGCCCTTTAAACTCACCTTGTAATAGCGTTATCATTTATGAACAAAATAATCGATATGCTACAGTCGTATAGTTATCAATAATTTAAAATGTATAATTTCTTGTTATGCCTTAATTTTATTTTTCATAGAACCGAGAGCCGAGCACTTCCGGCGCTCGCGGATTCTCTGAGGGTAACTCCGAGCAAAGATTTATGCCCGTATAAAATTTATGTCGGCATAAAAAATTTTTTGAGGACGTACACAAAAATTTCTTTGCCTTTCTTCTCTCAGCCACTTCTACAACTTTAGTTTTGGCTGTTGCAGCTTAACTCACTCTTTCCAAGATCGCAATCAAGCATAGACGCACATTAGGCGTTTATAGTAGTAGGATATTTAACGCCGCCCCCTGTGGGGTCAGCGTGCCTTTTGGTTTTAGATAGCGCGTTGGCATGAGCCCAATAGCAGTTTTTCCAGCCTCTTTTTTTCAAAAAGTTTTCAATTTGAATTTTGCACCTCAGTTATCGGCTTTGAAGAGGGCTTCCAAAAATAAATCATTCGAGGCGTACTGACTCAATCCTATTTTGGGCGAGCGGTATTTTGGCCGAGTTGTAGTTTAGGCAAGATGTCGTTTGGCCGAGTTGTGGTTTGCGAGTAGTCGTTTGGCCGAACTGATTTTGGGCGAGATGTAGGGTCGCCCATTTCACATGTTTCATGTATTTAATCATTTCAGATGTTCCATTTTATAAGACCAAAAAGCAAGTTTTCTTTTCTTTAACTTTTTTAGATATAATAAACTTTTAACTGTGCCTACGACAATTTTAAATTTGTTTTGTGCATTATGAACATAAATCACAGATCTGTGAATAAAACAAGCATCAATAGTCTAGCTAAAATTTTATTCAGTTTAGTTATATTTATCATAATCTTTTACTTGTATTATAATTTATTGGATAAGGTAAAGAAATTTTTATGTTGTTTAAAACGATCCAATTTTAGTCATCTTTAGAATATTTATTCCAACGCAAATTTTTACCAAATGCTTCGATTGAAAATACAACAAAAATAACAATCAAAAACAATAACATATCTTTGATTGACTTACCTAAAATGCCTGTAATAACAATTTGGACAGAATTTTTTGATAGAGAATTAGTAACGCTGTTTGCACAAAACGAAAGATTGCCTAACTGTCCTCATCAATGTATTTATACACAAAATCATAGGTTAAAATTATGTTATACAGCCAGTGGCGCAGCCAGAAATTTTTTAAGGGGGGAGGGTGGAGGGTACCAAGCCTTTATTTTCTAAAAAATAGCCTAAAAGGGGGATACCAAGCTTTTTTCTAAAAAATCACATGGGGGATCCCTTTTTTTGGGCCTTCGGCCCGTAAGAGGGGTACCAGACCCTTGGTACCCCCCCCCCCCTCCATGTGGTTATGCCACTGTATACACGCATAATGTAGGTTCTGAGCAACAGTGTTTTGCCTATATCTCGGCCAATGTAAAAGATATTTTAATGCAGTTCTTTGCTTTTGATAGCTCATCCAATTATAAATTAGGACATACAATTTCAATTGTAGAGTTCATTTTTGACGCCAAATTTAGCTTCAAAAACTTTGAACGCCGAAAATAAAAGTCTTAAAGAGAGTGCGAATTAGGGCCCTTTCTCCAAAAAATATTTTCTTTTGAAAAATGACTTTCTAGGAGTAAAAATAGGGTGAAAGTTCGATTGCGACATCCCCGCCGCGTGAAAATGCTTCCTTCACCTTGTTTTCGAGGAAATAGCACTATTTTTAACGTGAAATAGTGGTATTTTCGCGAAAACAAGGTGAAGGAAGCATTTTCACGCGACGGGGATGTATACAATCGATTTTTCACCCAATCTTTACCCCTGATTCAGGGTCTGGGTTTGGCGGCAATTTGAATCAAATAAACAAATTCCAAAAAATCGCCAACTTCAAATGCGATCTCGATAACGATTCAGAATTTACTATAAAAACAAAAAATGCTCCATTTTTCACGAATTTTCAGAATATATATAAATTGTGGCAAATTTCGCTAATCTAAAGAATTTTCAATTTTTCACCTCCTTCAGTTTTAGCTATGAAAACATTTTTTGGCTCCCGGCTTTTGAAATGGGACTTGGTTAGGGATGTCGGCCAGGAATTCTAGTTTATTTTTATATGCGTCTCAATACCTGCATCTATAGAAAATTTCGAGCTAGAGCTCAAAAGTGATTTTTTGAGGGGGTAAAAAATTTTGATATATAGAAAGAAAGTCTCTTTCTCGACAATTATAAAGGATTGGGACATAGTTTTGCTGTCGTTGGAAAGGGCAACAGTGGGCAATAAAAACGTGTTTTAAATTGTGGGAAACGCATTTATAGAAAAAAAGTTATGCTAGAAATACTAAAATGGTCCGGATGCCGATTTTATGCCAAACAGGACTCTTGATTTCTCCACAAGTATAAAGGCTCGGGACTTAATTTTTACGTTTTTATTAGTCAATCACTAGGTACTTAAAATAATATAGACTTCAAGTTTGTGGCGACACTTTTTGGCGTACGACCACCCCCTCAGGAGCTACCACCTCTCACAATCATATGAAAAAATGATATATTCGGAAAGATCATGAAAAATGGAGCATTTTTTATTTTTACTGCATGTTCTGAATCGTTGTAGTTTTCGAGATAATTGCGTTTGAAATTTGAATTTGTGTACAAGTTTTCGTTGTAATACACAAACTTTTTTGTATTTTTGCGGAAAATCGATTTTTGCATCGATTTTTTAAATTTTCATAAAATGAACATCGTAGCAATTTTTTATAGCTAAATGAGACGAACAAAATGACACCAAAGTTATCCAATTTGAACATTGTTTCGGGTTATTGAAACGAAAATTCTGATTCATGTTTTCGTTTCAATATCCGAAACAATGTTCAAATTGGATAATTTTGGTGTCATTTTGTTCGCCTCATTTAGCTATACAAAATTGCTACAATGTTCATTTTGGGAAAATTTAAAAAGTTTGTGTATTACAACGAAGAGCTTGCACACAAATTCAAAATTTCAAACGCAATTATCTCGAAAACTACAACGATTCAAAACATGCCGTAAAATAAAATGCTCCATTTTTCATGATCTTTCCGAATATATCATTCTTTCATATGATTGTAAATTACTGGACTGGTCCTTTAACACTACGGCCACCTAGGTTCGAGCTTTTGAGATATCGTCTTTTAATTATTACTTTTTTGTGCCACTACACAAAAAATTCACGTTCAATGCGACGCTTCAACTATACTAGTTTCAAATAATCTTTTTCAGTGCTGAAAGTTATTCTAAAGCTATTGTTTTTCACGGTCCTAATTTAAATAACTTAGACCTTCCTCCGAAACACCGAAATGATGTTTTTAATGTTTTCTTTTCTATGGAATCGCCTAGATACCATATTGATCTTGATACAATATCACAGGATTATTTCAACCTTACAATGACGTATAGGATTGATAGTGATATTTTCTGCCCCTATGATACACTTCTTCCTATAAAAAATGANTTGATACAATATCACAGGATTATTTCAACCTTACAATGACGTATAGGATTGATAGTGATATTTTCTGCCCCTATGATACACTTCTTCCTATAAAAAATGATGTTAATATCGAAGATGTTTGGAAAGATAGCGAGGTAATTTTTCTTATGTAATTCATATATTTAACAAGGGAACCTTCAACATTTTTTTACTAGCGTTGACTAGCCAATTGATGGCTAGTCAAAAAATGTTAACTAGTGACTAGAAAAAAGTGACTAGTGAAATTTCTTCAAGATTTTTTTCAAAATAACCTACAGAGCGATCATTTTGGTCTGCAACATCAATGTTTTTAGTTATTCTCGCGCCCCCTCTAAAGAATTTCTATGCGGTTTTTTAAATTTTAACAATGGCCGAATAAGTGTTGATAAAATTGTCGAAATTCGTTGATCTTAACATTGTCAAAAATTACTTTGAAGTTTTCAAAGTCGATTTTATTCACCTTAACAAAATGTTAGAAATTTAATTTTTGTATGAAAATACAGAGCTTTAACCCCTCTAACACATACAAAAAACCGTATATAAAAATTATTTACCAGTAGCGAGATATTTGACTTTGAATTTGATAGTTAAAAAATGAAGCAAAAACAAAATGACACACCCAGGATCGAACACTCGACCTTCTGGCTGCTAGCCTAACGCGCTAACCACTACACCATGTGGTGATAGTGCAGTGGTTAGCGCGTTCGGCTAGTAGCCAGAAGGTTGAAGGTTCGATTTCCGGGTGCGTCATTTTGTTTTTGACAACTAATAATTACGTAGCAGTTTTAAAGAAAACGCGATTTCACAAGCTCTGAGATCCCTTGTAAGAATAATTAGGACATGGATAATTTAGGTTGATTCTATTATACAGAAAAAGAGATTACCTATCCTTTGGTTTGTAACTCATTGCCAAACAGATTCTGGGCGAGAAAAACATGTAAACGAGTTGAGAAGATATATTGATGTTACTCAATTTGGTAAATGTAATGATAAAGAATGTGATGAGAAGTGTGAGAATAATCAAATAGGTAAAATAAATACCTTAGACTTCGTTTTCCGCTCAATTTTATGTGTAAAAAGTGGGACAACCATGGTATAGTCTGTTTTAACAAGAGATATTATCGAAAACTTCTCGACCCCAGCTTCGAGCGATCCCGTTTGATCTGGCAAGTTAAGCAACGTAATTTTCAATCCATTTAGGTTTTCGCATGTCGTTTTTCTTCTCTTACCGAGCTCTTTCCAAAAATTTAGTTGTAACGGGACTGCACTTAAGATTACAAAATTCGGTGACACAAACAGACAGACATTTGTCGTTTAATATTAAAAGATGATTTTCAAATTTGTTGTGTATTACAGCGAAAACTATAGTGTTTGAGCCAAAAATGACCTCTTTTTTGAATTCTGGCTCAGGATCCTTTAAAAAAAAATAAAGTAAGATAGTTTGCTGAATATGATCGTTTTGAACTTTTTTCTTTTATGGCTAGAAATGCCATATAATCTTTTTTTTCAAAATTAACAATAAATTTTGGAGCTAGTGTCGAATAGGTACTCCAATAGTCAGCATAAAGTTTAAAGTCCCAAAAATCATGTTCAAACTATGGTTTCTCTATTTTGTGGTGAAATTTTATTTTTTTCTATATAAAAATATGGAACAACAAAACAATATTTACAGTTAAAATCATAACAAAGTAAGCAAAATAATCAAATATTACACGGGCAAAGCTCGGAAACATGGTTCCAAAAATTAAAGAATACTTCATCCGTTTCTCCAAAGAGTTCGCGCCATAAAAATTCACTGATGTGACTCTTCAGTTGTAAATCATGAATGCCTTTCTTAGCTCGTATCATGGACTTAAATTCTCCACATTTTCTCTCTATATTTTGCGTGTGGTATCGCGTTATGGGATCCACGAAATTGCGAGCGTGACGAACGCGACGGTGCATTAGCCAACCTGGAAGGCGAATTATTCGCAAGTATGCTCTCCATTCATCTAAAAAAAAAAGCTTAAATATCACCCTTGCCCATACCCGAATATATTATTGTTCGGGGCCGAATGTGACGTTGAATCGGAGGTAGCAGATCAACAGCTCGACGACGTCTCACAAGTACTATAAATGAACGATTTGATCTGCGTTCTGTGCCTCCAAAAATCCACCTGCCATGATGTCTGACACGACGACCACGTTGTGATTTACGTGCCATCAAGAAGGTTTTATCTATTTCGACCTTTGAGGTTGCACCATTTTTTAAACTATAAAATAATGGGAAATTAGATGCAAAAAGCTGTAAAAAAGATAATCTATTCAAGTTTGATGTAAGGAAAAAAATAAAATTTCACCATAGAATAGAAAAACTATAGTTTGAACATGATTTATGGGACTTTAAATTTTATGCTGGCTATTGGAGTACCTATTCGACACTAGCTCCTAAATTTTTTTAGAAGAACATTTCTTTTATTTGTCATTTGAAAATTCTGTTTGCGATGATTATATAACGGAAAAATTTTGGCGCATGAAAAAGCTTATAGTACCAATTGTGTTAAGCAGAAAAGCAGCTGAAAATATTGTTCCAAACCAATACTTCATTGCTCTGGATGATTTTAATAACACTTTTCATTTAGTCGAGAATCTCCAATTTCTTATGAAGAATACATCTCTATATAAAAAGTAGTCGATTTTTTACTTTTATATTTACTTACATCTATTAGATATTTGTCATGGTACAAATATTATAAAAAAACTATCACGCCATTCGGAAAGACGCTCGAAGATTGTTTTTGTCGACTCTGTGGGCGGATTTCAAAACCTTCGACAAACCAAATAATGAATATAAAAGAATGGTGGGAAGATAAAGCCGAATGCAAAGCTTACAACACAGCTCAGCGGTCTACAGTAAAGTTCAAATCGTATAGCATTCTTTGTCTTTTGTCTTTGTACCTCTATGGTTTCTATATAGAATGAATTTTTAAATAAACTTTTCCAACAGGGTGAGCCAATATTTCGTAACGTTAAAATTTGATCATTACTTTTTTGCCAATTTAACTAAAAATTTTTATTTTAGTCCTGAAAAAAGGATCTATTGGAATAAAAATTGGAACAATTTTTGATAAAAGGAAGCAATTTAAAAGCCACTTTCTATAAAAATCGACCCTTGGAAGGACCCGGATCCTAAAAGTTGTTTGATTTTTACTCCCGTTTTTGACTATGCTGAGTCCGAAAATGAAGGAATTGAAATCAACTTTTCAATTGGATTTTGATATCCGACACATGGACCTTGTTTTTCTTTGTTTTGAACACCACCAAGGACACTAAAAATTTCTATATCTCGGCTTAGGTAAAAGATCTCGTCATGGTTTTGGTGCTTTTGGGATCCTCAAATCACGAGCTATAGTCCTTTTTTTCGTCAAAGATTTTTTTCTTCTATAAAATTTTTCCGTTGAATCAGGAATTAAAAAAAGAATTGTTTATTGAAACGAAAAAATTTAAATTCATTGAAAGAATTTTTTAATCTCTGAATACGAACTACAAACTATATCATCAGAATTTCTAAATTTCTTTCAAATAATTTAAATTTTTTTCGCTTCAATAAATAATTCTTCTTTTAATTCCTGATTCAATCGGAAAAATTTTATCGAAGAAAAAAATCTTTGACGAAAAAAAGGACTATAAAAACTTTATATAGACACTATGTGGTGAATTCGATGTCCGGGAGAAGTTATAATGCCATCTTCGAAACATTGCATCAAAAATTTGACCCCTAAAATACAAAGATTGATCCATACCTCTGCAAGATTAGATCGTAGCTGGCTTCCCGATAGCTTAGTTTTTAGGGCTTTATTAGAGCTTTTCAAAAAGTGGTCGATCGCCGGAATCAGATTTATATTCGCAGAGATAGATCACTTTTAAGTTGGTTGGGTTCAAAAACTCCAAATCTTACATTAGCGAAATTTGCCATAATTTATATATATTCGGAAAATTCATGAAAAATGGAGCATTTTTTGTTTTTACAGTAAATTCTGAATAGTTATCGTTGTCGAGATAATCGCGTTTGAAGTTGGCGATTTTTGAGTTGCGATTTTGAATTTGCCAAGACCCTGAACCAAGATCTTTATGGGAATTTCAAATTCAAAAAACGCGCTGTATGCCAAAAAAAACGGCAGGTGAAAATCGTTTTCCTTTCTCGAAATACGGCACCAAGAAAATGAAGTTCTTAGAATAAGACAAAAAGAAGTATGTGCCGACGGGGATCGAACCAGCGACCTTCTGGTCAAATGGCTAAAGTATCAGCCACTTGACCAGAAGATCGCTGGTTCAATCCCCGCCGGTACATATTTCTTTTTGCCTTATTCTAAGAACCTCATCTTCTTGGTGCTATAATCGAGAAAGGAAAAAGATTTTCACATGCCATTTTTTGGCATCTAGCGCATGTCATGAAGAATCTTTTTAACTAAGAAACATGAAAAAAATTCAATTTCTAAAGGGTCGAAAATCAGCTTCCAAGGGTAAGAATTGAAAATTTTTTAACTTAGCATAAATTTCAACAAAATTGGAGTTTTCTGACTTGTTGTAGAGCGCATGAACAACAACCCAAAAAAACCGCATCAAAAAATCTTTCATGGTTGTCGAGAAATCATCGAAAGTATAGTGTTTCCAACCTACTGTGTCGCCTTGTATTTACAGAAAATGCATTTTCTTGGGGTTTTTTTACTTAATTGAAATACTTAATAAATTCTTTTCCCAAACAACACACTACAAAAATTAATTTTTAGAACAAAATATCTTTATTGCTCAATTCATACCGACATACTTAAAAGACCAGTCCAGTAATTTACAATCATATGAAAAAATGATATATTC
>OZJO01009687.1:0-13122 GCA_900406225.1 Acrobeloides nanus
GAGGGTACACGAACCCTCATGATGGATGGATGAATGACTATAAAGGCGGAAGGTCCGAGGATGAGTGGTGAGGGGGGACTGTACCCCCCCCCCCCCCCCTCTTGGTAGCCTATGATATAAGAGTTTCGGAATTAAAAGCTTGTAGGACCCCTTACAAAATGCCTAATTTGTCAAAAAATGCGAAAATTTTAAAATTTTGACGCTAAATAGTAAAAACAGGAGTGGAATACAATGGGTGGGTGAGATGGGTTGTGTGAGTTTATGGTAAAACCATAAAATTGTCACTGCGCACACCCTCACTTATATAAGGCTATGTGAATATGGAAATACCATGTGTCGAGTTTCCAGCTTTGCTCATGCAAATAGGACTATCACCACCACTCGAATGATGAGGGCAACAACTTTTAGATTGACTTAAACGAGATAGGAAACTTCTAGCAATTTGACCGGTTTTGGTGCTAATCGAAGCCATTTTTTAACTAATAAGTAATTATCAGAAATCTAAAGAAAAGCGTGTTTGGAACAATATATAAAAGAGTGCATTTCGGCGCATATATACACACACACCAATCAATGTTGTATAAAGTGCATAGTTTGCCTCGAAGATGAGTGTCAGTGCTCTCTGATCAAAAATAGGTAGAAAATCAAGGACAAAAGTGTCATACACATGATAATATGTCAATCGATGCAAAAAAGTTTGCGATGAAATGTGAATGTTGATCTGTGAATAATGAGTAAGCAAAATACATAATGTGTTGTTCATATATACACAGTAGAAGGGTCAGACCCATAGAGGATAAATGACCAACGAGGGGGACAACCAAAAAATTGATTTTTTACATATTTTTTGATGTTTTTTAATAATAAATATGTTTAAAAATGCTTAAAAATTGAAAAATTCATTTTTTGATAAATCAAAAATTTTGAAACATAAGGGTCCCTCTTATGATTTTTTAAAATTTTCGAGCGGGATGGATGGATGAAAATTTGGATGAGTGGTGGGGGACGATCCCCCTTGAACATGTATGGTGTTGTTTTTAATGTCACCAATCCTCACGGCGTTTTTTGATAAAATTCGAAAAACGAATCATACCATTCGACTCAGCTCGTCGAGACGAGTAGAACGAACACTATAACATAGGGTTTTCTATTCCGAGTCCATGGCCGAGTGGCTAAAGTGACTGATTTGCAGTTTAAAGACTCGGGTTTGAATCATGCTTCAAATTTGTTCAAATTCCTTGAATATAGTTTCCGAAACTTCTAACCCATGGAATTTTTCCACAGGTAAGACCCACCATATCCAATGACGGGTTAGATTTTATCAAATCCGTGTAGGTCACGGGCTAGCGTGCATGTGCACGGGTTTGATTCTTGCCTTCTGAGAGAGTATACGTTTTTTCGGGTGGGGGACTTTTGCGCTCTCACATATGCGCGCACGACATTTGCACTTTCACATTTGCACCCCGACATTTGCGCGCCGGTATTTTCGCCCCGACATTTGCGCGCTGACAATTATTATGTAATTACACCTCGACATTGCATCCCACCAATTATTAGCGCGCATATGTTGGGGCGCAAATGTCGGGACGCAAATGTTGGCGCGCAAATGTCGACGCGCAAATACCGGCGCGCAAATGTTGGCGCGCATTTGTCGGTTGCTCAAAAGTCGGGTGCGCAAGTGTCGGTGCGCATATATGAGAGCGCAAAAGTCCCCCACCCGTTTTTTCATATCAAGAGTATATGTTTTTTTCATATCCTACGTGTTATGAACCTTTATTTTTCCTTTCATTGAAATTCTGAAAATTCATCGGTTCGGCGAACTCTATAATCTAACAAGATTGATTACGCCAAAAAAATCTTAACCGTTTGACGTCAAAAAGCTCAAATTAAGATGTTATTTACTGCCCTTGATCATCATCAAAAAATGGAAAAAAATTGTCTTGTCCCTTTTTGAAAAAAGTTGAATTGAGTGATCTTTGGACAAATTCAAACCACGGCGTCCAAAACTTGCAACTTAATCAAACTTTTTGGTCGAGTGGCTAGGGCTCTAGATTTTCAGTTTCTAATGGGAGGGTTCAATACACGGAGGTCTTATCATAACTCAAGATTGCATTAGATTTCATTAATGAAAACTTGTGTTATGATAATGATCAACTCAATATCTTATTAATAATCTAATGAAATCTTGAGTTCTACTAAGACCTCTGGGGATCGAACCCTCCTCGTTAGAAACTGAAAATCTAGAGTTCTAGCCATTCGGCCATAAAAGTTTAAATAAATTGAAACTTTTTTGCAAGTTTCGGACGCTGTGAAACAGGTCTTGTTCTATTCAATTGAAAAATAAAAAAAGAAGAAAGATCAACACCAAAATCCTAATATGTATAAATATCAAGGTTGACTCGAAAAATTCAATCACTAGTAGGGTTTTGTATACTATCTTTTTGACAATTAAGAGATGAAATATTTGATAATATTGGCTGCTCTTTTGTGTTTGTTAAAAGGACTAAAATTCGATTTTTTCATTCGTAAAACGGGCTGTTTAGAGGTTCTTCTAGGTGGGGAATCGATTGAGCGCATTTCCGAGGCGTGGAAATGCTTCCTTGACCCTAATCCAGGGACGGCGGGTGTATTGAAGAAAATGGACTACACTCACTACTTTCCCTGAATCAGGGTCAAGGAAGCGTTTTCACACTTCGAGAATGTGATCAATCGACCCCCACATAAAATGACCCCTATATACAAAAATTAGCCAATTTGGCAAAAAAATTTTTGACATAAAACTGCATGTACGCGGCATTGACCTTTAAGTGAGCACATAATTTTAAGACCTTTACGCAATGATGAAAATTTTCTCAGAGGATTTTTTCATGAGGATCATTATGAGGATTCCTCATGTGTATGTGCACAATAGTGCTGAACCCTCATGAAGATCCATATGATTTCTAGAAAAAACAGACTACAAGTCGAGTAGTTCCGTTTATCCATCGCATGATTCATTTCAATAATCTAAAAAGGTAGATTACACCGTAAAACATTTTAACCTGTGACGTATGATGTTTAACTTTCTTCCCTTAATCATCACAAATTAGGCGTTGTTTTTGTTCCTTTCTATGAAAAAATATTCTAGTGACTCTTGGGCGAATTCAAAAAGATCTCGATCTATCTAACTGTAAGATAAAAAATGAAAGCCAAAATAAAGGTTTAATGCGTATAAATAAAAAATATTCTAGCGACTCTTGGGCGAATTCAAAAAGATCTCGATCTATATAACTGTAAAAGATCTCGATCTATCTAACTGTAAAATAAAAAGAATGAAGACCAAAACGAAGATCTATTGCGTATAAATATAAAGTCTGATGCAAAAAATTCAATTAGAATTTTCACTTGTCACCAGTAGAGTACTGTATAATACCTTTTTTGCGCTTACAAAATGAAATATTTGATAGTATTAGCACTTCTTTTGTGTTTGTTAGCTTTTTCTTTAGCTGAACAGATGGTTGATCAGAACGAAATGTGAGTTTAAAAGACAATTTCTATAAGGGCAGGCACTAATTCGTCCCGACACGAAATTCCGGAACTCGTCGGAACGACTTAAAATTTAAAATTTTTGAAAAATTTTTGCGCTAATAGATAGGACTTTTTTATGTTTTATCTATTAGCGAAAAAAATTTTCAAGTTTAGGTCGTTCCGACGAGTTCCGGAATTTCGTGTCGGAACGAATTAGTGCCAGCCCTAAGAAAACCCTTTGCTTAGAACCGAATCGATTGATCCAAATTGAACCAATTACTTTTTATCTGTTTGACAGAGTTCCACTTACTTCTGCACCACGGAGAGACAACTTTTTTTCGCTCTTCTCGTGAAACAGACTATAGAAAAAACTTTAAAATTTAATTTTAGAAATTTTCGGGGCGAAATTTTGAACAGTTTAGTTCTATATTATTAATTCATAAAATTTTAGGTCACGGGTCAAACGATATGGATATTACGGTGGTTGGGGAGGCGGATATGGTGGTTATGGTATGGGTGGTTATGGATGGGGTCGATGAAAGGATGCATCCTTTAACATTTTTCTACAATAAATGGAAATTTTTATCTTTGCATTCCATATTTATATGCTATTTTTGCAATTGTAAAATAAATGTTTAGAATCTTAAAAAATGCTAGTAATTTATTTTATATGTCACAATGAAACAATAAAAAAGTTAGTACTATGGTTAAAAATATGCTGTTGCATGATTTATTAGGTTGTCTAGTAAGTTTTGTGCCCCCTTCAAAAATTGTATTTTTTCAGCTTCTTTTGTAACGTATGGTGGGACGGGCGAGGGCCAATCTTTTGGGAGCTTCTGGAAAATGACGAATCGATCAAGTCCCGAAAATATTGCCAGCAATTGGAAAAAGTCCGCCAATGTCTTCGAAACCGCATCGTTCCCGTGGAGTTTCTTCAAGACAACGCAAGACCTCATGTTTCAAGAGAAACCCTCCAGAAGATTGAAGACATGGGATGGGAGCGTGTCGAACACCCACCATACAGCCCGGACATTTCTCCAAGTGACTACTACCTCTTCCGCTCTCTGGAACACTGGCTGCGAGGGAAAAAGTTCTGAACCATCGAAGAAATGCGCCAAAGTCTTACGGAATTCTTTGAGTCTAAGATCCGAGAATGGTACCGCCGTGGGATCTACCAACTTGAAGATCAATGGCAGCAAGTGATTGAAAATAATGGAGAATATTTTGATTATTAGTTTTTGTTGCTTTTGTTCTTGTTTTGTTCAATAAAATTTTGTTTTTGAGAGGGGGCGCAAAACTTAGTAGACAACCTAATAATTTGGTCCCTATTCTTGAGTTACTTTTTTGCCATTTCATATGTGCCTGCATAAGTTAAATCCAAGGAGGAATATTGAAACTGTATGGGTAAAGCAAAACATTTTTTGATAGCTGTTGTAGCTCAACGAAAAAAGTTTCTTGCAATGATGTCATTATGTCCCGTTATTGTAAATGAGTAAATCTTTGGTGATATAGGAGAAGGGAGGTGTTTGGGGAGGGGCAACGGGGCCAATCGCGCACCTCCTTAGTGGCGTAGCCAGAGCTACAGTACCCTCACCCCGACTACGGGAGGACAAAAATGCGAAAAACATGTCGTATTTTGGCCTGAGACGACATGTTTTTTTACCAAAATTTACATGCTTTTTTTTACCAAAAATACGAACTTTTTACGTTTGGCGACCAAAAAAAGGTCAAAAACATATCGTTTTCAAAAACATGTAGTACTTGAGGGAAATTGTCCCCCCCCCCCTACTTGTGCACCTATGTTACTTTAGATAGAAATTTTTAAGTAATTGCTAACTATTTTTTAAAATAAGAAATAAATTTATCTTAACAAATTTATAAAAACAAATGTTATCCTTTTTCCGCATTTTTCCGAATGCGCACAATCGATCCTCCGCATAAAATGACCCCTATATACAAAAAATTAGCCAATGTGGCATAAAAAAATTTTTTTGACATAAAACTGCATGTACGCGGCATTGACCTTTAAGTGAGCACTACAATTTTAAAGTCTTTGCAAAATGATGAGAATTTTCTCAGAGGACTTTTTCATGAGGATCATCATGTGGATTCCTCATGTGTATGTGCACAATAGTGCGGAACCTTCATGAAGATCCATATGATTTCTAGAAAAAACAGACTACAAGTCGAGTAGTTCCGTTTATCCATCGCATGATTCATTTCAATAATCTAAACAGATAGATCACACCACAAAACATTTTAACCTGTTGACGTATAATGTTTAACTTCATCACAAATTAGGCGTTGTTTTTGTTCCCTTTTGTGCAAAATATTCTAGTGACCCTTGGGCGAATTCAAAAAGATCTCGCTCTATCTAACTGTATGATAAAAAATGAAGGCCAAAGCAAAGGTTCATTGCGTATTCTAATGTCCCTTGGGCGAATTCAAAAAGTTCTCGATCTAACTAACTGTAGAGAAATGAAGGCCAAAACGGGTGAAGGCCAAAACAAAGATTCATTGCGTATAAATATAAAGTCTGATACAAAAAATTCAATTAGGATTTTCACTTGTCACCAGTAGAGTATTGTATAATACCTTTTTTTGCATTTACAAAATGAAATATTTGATAGTATTAGCACTTCTATTGTGTTTGTTAGCTTTTTCTTTAGCTGAGCAGATGGTTGATCAGAATGAAATGTAAGTGTAAAAGACAATTTCTATAAGAAAACCCTTTGCTTAGAACCGAATCGATTGATCCAAATCGAACCGATTAATTTTTACCTGTTTACAAACTTTAAATTCTGGTTCGCTTCGCCCATCTATCCTACCTGGCTGGATCACACATGCACAAGCTCCTGTTTACGAAAGAAATGTAGTAGTATCCGGCAAAAAATTGAAAAATATGTAGTATTGAAAATTTTGACGTAAGACCTTGTGCATGTGTGGGCTGGATAACCTTCTAATGAGGGACAAATGAAGGTATTCCCTACAGATATTCCCATCTGTGCAAGGTTCCACTTGCTCCTGCACCACGAAGCGACAACTTTTTTTCGTTCTTCTAGTGAAACAGACTTAGAAAAAGCTTTAAACTTTAATTTAGAAATTTTCGGGGCAAGATTCTGAACGGTTTAAGTCTATATTATTAATTCATAAAATTTTAGGTCACGGGCCAAACGATATGGATATTACGGTGGTTGGGGACGCGGATATGGTGGTTATGGTATGGGTGGTTATGGTATGGGCGGTTATGGTATGGGTGGTTATGGTATGGGCGGTTATGGTATGGGTGGTTATGGATGGGGTCGATGAAAAGATGCATCCTTTAACATTTTCCTGCAATAAATTGCAATTTTTATCTTTGCATTTCATATTTACATGCTATTTTTGCAATTGTAAATAAATTTTTAGAATTTTAAAAAATGCTAGTAATTTATTTTATATGTCACAATGAAACAACAAAAAAGTTAGAACTATGGTTAAAAATATGCTGTTGCATGATTTAATTTGGCCCCTATTCTTGGGTTACTTTTTTGCCATTTCATATGTGCCTGCAAAGCTAAATCCAAGGAGGAATATTGAAACTGTATGGGTAAAGCCAACACACTTTTTGATAGCTGTTGTAGCTCAACGAAAAAAGTTTCTTGCAATGATTTTCATTATGTACCGTTATTGTAAACGGGTAAATCTTTGGTGATATAGGAGAAGGGAGGTGTTTGGGGGGGGGCAACGGGGCCAATCGCGCCCCTCCAAGGAAGGCTACTTTTTAAACAAATTTATTTTCGTGGGACTGGTCCTTTAACATCTAGAAATATTACTTTACATAGGTGCACAATGGGGGGAGGACTGTCCTCCCCCCCTATGTCGTCGTATTGGGGACAAAAATGCGAAAAACATGTCGTATTTTGGCCCGAGACAACATGTTTTTTTACCAAAATTTACATGTTTTTTTACCAAAAATACGAACTTTTTACGTTTGGCAACCAAAAAAAGTCAAAAACATGTCGTTTTCAAAAACAATTTCAAAAATGTCGTACTTGAAGGAAATTGTCCCTCCCTACTTGTGCACCTATGTTACTTTAGATAGAAATTTTTTTAAAAGTAATTTCACACTATTTTTTAAAATAGGAAATAAATTTATCCTTGAAAGTTATAAAAACAAATGTTATCCTTTTTCCGCATACCCTGGATCTTCTTTTCCCACCATCAATCAACATTTGACATCAATAATCCTCGGCTGGACGAACAGATAGAGTTTTGGCACGCATCCCAGAGAGGAAGTGGCTGAGGAAAGCTCAATATACTAAGCAAATGCCTGGCTTTTCTTTTTCGGTCACTTGCTCCTCGAAACAATTATTAAACTGGGAGATTTTTCGTGGCCAATGAACATCTTCCTGATTTTATTACTATGGATTTTTGGGGGTTTTAATAGTGTTTTATGTAATGAAGATGCAAAGAGGTTATATGATGATCTTATGGTGAATTATAATAGGCACAGGAGGCCGGCAAATAGTCCTCACGAGCCGATTACAATCAAACTTAAGTTGAGGTTGTCACAAATTATTGATGTGGTGAGTCAAATCAGAAATTGGAGTTAGTATTTTTTTAGACCCCCTCCCCGAAACTAGACCCAGCAGAAGAGATAAGACCCCGGTATAAGGGTGGCTCTTTGAAAGGGGACTACTCTCACTCAGGGTGGGGGAAACGTGAGCCCTGAGCTGATGAGACCTGGGCCTAGGTGCAATGATAGTCCAAACTGAAAAATCGTTCGGTTCCGGTCCCATCCAAAATTTTTTTGCGTTTCCGGTTTGGTTCCTCCAAAAAATTTTTTTCGATTCCGGTTCCACTTTCACAATTTTTTGATAATAACATTTATAAAATCTTTGACATTTAGGCAAAAAATAGTGCCGCAGGAGCGAAATTTTTCGGAAAGTTTCATTTTTAAGAAAATTTCATTTTTTGGAAAATTTCATTTTGTCATTTTTAAGATGAAAATGCTCAAAAAATGATGATTTTTGGCAAAAAATAATGAATTTTGAAGATCTATGAAATTTTTTTTCGGTTCCGGCTCCAATCAAAAAATTTCTTTCGGTTCCAGTTTCACCTAAAAATTTTTTGCGGTTTCGGTTCCATATCAGGAACCGGAATCAGTAACGGTCCATCACTGCCTAGATGTTTAGACCCCATGTGACAGAGGAGTTTTAATCCTTTTCAGGCCTGATAAAAGCTTCGCAGAAAAAATTTTTTAAAATAAATAATCCAAAAAATTTAAGCATGAAATCGACCAAATTATGACATGTAGTGTATGGGTAAAACAAGTTTGGATGGATAAAAAACTATCTTGGAATCCTAAAAATTATGGTGGAGTTAGTGTTCTTTACGTGCCATATGAAATGATTTGGGTTCCGGATATTGTTCTGTATAACAAGTATTTGTTGTTGTTGGAAATTTGCATATTTTCAACAAAATTTTTTTAGTGCAGATAGCAATTATAACATTACGATTAGTACCAAAGCAACTTTGCACCATGATGGAGAAGTTCATTGGGAACCACCAGCGATTTTTAAATCCATGTGCCAAATTGATGTGCAATGGTAATTTTAAAAATAGCAAATTTTTGAAAAAAAATTTTAAGGTTTCCTTTCGATGAACAGACTTGTCATTTGAAGGTAATATTTGAATTTTTTTCTCTGTCCCTCCACCCTACCCAATAAAATTTTGGTATACACTGAAACAAAGAGTGGTATTCAAAACTGCGGATAAATCCGTAGCTGCGGCTTTTATCCGTAGCTACGGCTTTTATCTGCAGCTGCGGCTTTTATCCGTAGCTAAAAGCCGCAGCTGTGAATAAAAGCCGCAGCTACGGATAAAAGCAGCGGCTACGGATAAAAGCCGCAGCTACGGATTTATCCACAGTTTTGAATACCACTCAAAATCATTTTTAAGTTCGGCTCATGGACTTATACAGAAGCTCTCTTAAATTTGGAAATATTAGAAAGTGATTATCGATATGAAGAAATTGTGAATGAATATGGGGAAAAAGAGAATGTTACTATTGCCGATGAAGGAATAGGTATTTGTTTTATTTTTTGATCTTCAACCCTAAATGTAAAATTTTTTTAAGACCTATCCGATTATTACCCATCTGTGGAATGGGATATTATGTCAAGAGTTGGCCGAAGAAGGTCCAAAAATTATCCAAGTTGTTGTCCTGGAGTTGGTGCTTATGTTGATATCATGGTACGAGAAAATAATTTTTTGATAAATATTTTTTTAGTATTTCCTAGTTTTGCGAAGAAAACCTTTATTTTATACAGTGAATCTAGTTTTTCCATGTGTTGGAATTTCATTTATGACAATGTTGGTGTTTTACTTACCTTCAAAATCTGGCGAAAAAGTTACCCTGTGTATCAATATTTTGGTCGCGTTGACTTTCTTCTTCTTGATTTTGGTAAGAGGTCATCTACATACAAATACGCAAGAAAAGGATTACCAAATATGGTCCCCCCCCCCCATTCTGAAAAAAAATTTCTAATCATAAAGAGTCCACCTTCCGACGCAGCCATGCTGCCTCACCCTTGCCTACGCCACTGTGTCCCCTCCAAGTTACGTTCTGGGGCGGGGGACCTGCTTCCTTTCCTATTCCACTACCCCCTCCCCCCAATAGTTGAAAAGGGGTAGAAATCAAGGGCGAACGTAGGGGGTCGCAAAGAATCGCATCGCGATACTTTTTTTTTCAAAAACTGCTTATTTTTTGACTTTTAAATTTTGCAATACTTTTGTTATAGTCATGAGATACTTCTTAAAATTTCATACCTCATTGATCTTGGTGGATGACAATCCCCCCAATCAGATTAAGGGGGGGGGAATAAAACCTTGAACTTTTTTTGTGTGATTTGGGTTTTCCGAGTAAACTGGTCCTTTAAAATAATTTTTAAATTGTTTTAGACCGAAATTATACCTGCAACAAGCATAAGCCTACCTCTAATCGGTAAATATCTACTTTTTACTATGGTTATGGTCTTTTTAAGTATTATTATTACTGTTCTTGGTAAAGTTTTTTATACTTAAACTCTCAAAAAATAAATAAATTTTAGTTTTAAACTTGCATTTCCGCACACCTACAACCCATAAGATGTCACCTTTTGTGAAATTAATATTTTTGAAAATACTACCAAGAATTTTATTCATGCGTAGACCGCTAGATGAAAGTGAAGAGTCATTTAGGCGTGTTAACCAAAAGAAAAATAAGAAGAAAGGTCTAGGTTTTGCTTGCAAATTTTATCAAAATTTATATTTTAGATGAAAAAATCCTCATTAATTACCATGAACATCGAGCGTCACGCGATGTGGGAAGAAGTGTAGTCAAGGCTCCAGTTGATGAAAGATTAAGAAAACTTTATTATTCACCACCTGTTTTGAAAGCATTTGAAAATATTTGCTTCATAGCTGAACTACTCAAGAAAAAAGATAGGGATAATAAAGTTTGTTTTAGTTAGTGCAAAGCTAAACTGTTAGAAAAAGTTCTTGTCTGTAATGTTATATTTAGCCCCCCCCCCCCCCAATAAAAACGCTGCAGGCAACAATGTAATTTTTTGAAATAGCACAAAATTATTGTTTGAAACAGTAGATAAATTTACTGAAAAAGTGTAACCAACAGAAAAATCATGGCGCATTGGCTGAATTTCTTTCTTTTTTACACAAAATTCGGGCGTTATCCCACTTCATCCCATGGACAGTTTATCCAACTAGAACACTTCATCTAATGGACACTTCATCCAATGATGACACTTCGTCCAATGGACAATTCATCTAATAAAAACACTTCAAGTGACCTCTTCATCCAAAAGACAAAGAGTCCATTGGATGAAGTGTCCTTACCGAATGAAGTGCCCATTGGATAAAGTGTCCTGATTAGATGAATTGTCCTTGTTTACGAGTTGAGATTCAAGCCCTTGACATGATTCATAGTTAACACTTTAAGGTCACTACGCCATAAATTTTTAATCGATCAGTTTTTTACATTTCAAAAAATGAAAATTTATAGGTGGACGAAGATTGGAAATATGTTGCTATGGTTTTAGACAGACTATGTTTGTGGATATTTTCGGTGTCTTGTTTTACTGGAACTTGCTGGATTTTGCTCCAAGCACCGGCTTTGTATGATAGCCGAGAAGCTATTGATCTACAATATCGTCCAATTCCCAACATTACTTTAAATTAAAATTTTATTTAAAATTTAAATAAATAAATATTTGATAAAAACAATTTTGGCAAGTAAAAAAATGCGCCGTAGGGTTGCCACTCAAGTAACATGTAATCCACCTTGAGGGGGAATGGTATGTGCCTAAGTGTCTACTTAAAATGGTGTGCTTAAGTGTCTACTTAAAGTGGGAGAGGGGGATTTTTTAGCAATAAAACTCCATAAAGCATAAGCGATCAAAAAGGGTCAAAACCAAAAATCAAATCCTTAAGTTTTTTGAGAAGAGGAAAAAATCAAAATTTGGATTACGTAATACTTGAACGGTTCCTAAAGCGCCCTAGCTCATTACAATTACGGGAACAACTCTCACTTTTTTCAGTTTTTTATTTCTTAAATTTGTCCCAAGACAAAGCTTCGGACCAATTCCGACACGGCCGAATCAAATCCAACCACATCCAACATTCCCGGGTCGGATGGGTCGGCAATCGTGAAATTTGTGGCCGTCATCCCAACAACAATCAATTTAGCATCCGGAATATTCAATTTTTTGCGATACTGTCGAAGGGCTTCATAGGGCTTGACCTAAAAAGAAAATTAATTTTAATGTAACAAATGTCTAAAAATTTTTACTTTGCCAGCATATGTTTCGTTGTCGGTGAAGACCATAAACACATCAAATTCCTTCTTTTTCTCGGTAGCCCAAACCATTGGTAGTGAGCAGTCTGTTGATCCGAAGGGCATTCCAGAAACATAGTTCACCATTTTCATAAGGTCCCATTCACTGGTGAAAGGTAGGGGGGTGAAATGGTCACAGAAAGCCATACATTCGACCTAAAATTGAAGAATTGTTTGTAAAAAGTTAACTTTTTTGGTTGAAAAAAGGGTGTTTTTTTGGCAAAAAATAGAATTTTTGGGAAAAATGGCTAAAGTAGGGCTACTTGGCGCACCCTGGTAGGGTGGGGAGGATGAGAAAATTTCGAATTTCAACAAATGGCCTCAACTTGGCAAATTTGATGAACTATGAGATTTAGGCTTAAATTTTTACCTTTGGTTCTTTTTTGAGGAAGCACATTCCAAGTGCGGCTGATGCTTCACGACAAGAAAGATTTGTATTCATGATCGTTGCACACATGCTACCAGACACATCAAATGCTAAGCAATATCTTTTTCCAGTCGGTTCAACATTTTGGAATGCCAAAAGGAAAGCCTTCTCCAACGCTTCATTAATCCTTTCGTTGACTTTCCATTCCAACTTTCCTTTCAATCCACGTCCACTTCTATATGTTGTCATTGCCAGAAGAATGGTCAAAGGGTGGACTCTGGCACTTTTGATATTCCTTTCGTTTGTGATATCCGCAATAACTTTGTTGAGATGTTCTTTGTTTTCTGGATTTTCACCGGTGATTAGTCCCAAG
>OZJO01009691.1:0-10677 GCA_900406225.1 Acrobeloides nanus
AAGTAGGCTAAAGTCCATCATTAATGCGTCACAAAATACCCGGAAAAATAGAATCAAAGAATAAAAAATATATCATTGTACGAAAGTTAGGGAGTGGCGGAGTTAGGAAGTGACTATACGGGCTATAGCCCCCCCCCCAAATTGGCCGAAAAAAACCTAAGGGTCTCCCTTATGTTTTGGCTGGCCAAAAAATATTTAAGGGTACCCTTATGATTTTTAATTTTTGTAAAAAATTTTTAATATCAAATTTTTACAAAATTTATCCATTTTTTAACGTTTTTAACCAATTTTTTCTTTAAAAAAATTTAAATTTTCCCTTGAAAAAAACTTTTTTTTGGGGGTTTAGCCTACCCCTCAGTGGCGTAACTAAGGGGGTGCACACCCCCATTCATGGAAAAATTGAAATTTTTCCCCCTTAAGTTTTTGCCCAAAATTTACTATTTTTTAACCAAATTTTCGGTTTTTTTCAACAAAAATCCTATTTTTTTTAGCATTTTAGCTTAAAAATACGCTTAAAAAAAAGCACCTGAAGACTGAGAGCCTTCGGTGCTTGGCCTCGCTTCCAAGTGTTTCTGAGAGTCTCCGAGTGCTTCCGAACATGTCCGAGTCTTTCTAGCTCTCCCGAATGCTTCAGAGTGCCCCTACCGCTCCCGAGCGTTTCCGAATTTGGTATCAAATTTCTTAGAATTTTGCCCTGATCACGATGACTTTCTGTGTGAAGGGTTTGGATCGCACCAACAATAAATCTTAATATATAAAAAGTTTTAAAAGAAAAAAATTTGATATAAAAACAATAAGCAATAAATATTAAAAATAATATGCAAAAAGCAATCGACGGCACCGGGACTCGAACTTTCGAATAAAAAAACGAACTCTTTACCAACTAGACCATTGAACTCTTGTAATTGCAGACTTGAAAAAAGATTATATACAAAAGCTCTGAAAAATGAAAATTTCAATGTTGATTAGCTCAAAGGGGTGTAACTATAATCAGCTAATTCCAGAAAAAATAAAACCAAGTCAGAGGTGCTCTATAATAATATGTACATTTTTTTAATCGTACCATATCTGGTAAGGGTCGCCACATTGTGCGATGGTACGACGCCGTATGATGGCATCGTACCATTTTCGTACGATAGCTTGTGGCGATTTCATCGTACCTTTACGTTAATTTTACGATGGCACGATGATTTGGTACGATAGCTTGTGCCGACCCTAACCTTCCCTTGTCAACTCAATGCGACGAATAAAATGGCACCAAAATTATTCAATTTGAAGATTTCTTTGGATTTTTGGGACGAAAATTTTATAAAAGTTTTATTGAAAGTTCATTTCGAAAAGCCCGTTTCGAAAAACCCTAGAACCGTAAAACTACTCTTTAAACAAATTTCGAATCAAACTATTGCCGCCATGTTTTTGTCGAGGATAGTTTAATTGCGTTTTTTATAATTTGGATTTTTCCAACCTTTCAAATTTTTAGCTTAAAAATGAAGCAAAAATTACAAAATTCTGTAAATTTCGGAGAATCTCCAAGATATGAATTTCGAGCTCGTCAAACTACTTCTTACGAAGGACGAATTAAAAAGCGCAGAAACCAACCTGAAAGTGTTAAAAAAACAAAAAAGAAGAAATTTTCTGCTATTGACTTAAGTCTTGAGGTATTGAAATTTTCATAACTTGGCTACTTTTTTAAACTTTTTTTCAGTCAATTGAGTTGCTCTATTCTGATGAATCTCAATTTGCGAACTTGTCAGAAAAATCTGAATCTAAAGAAACCGTAGAGGAAATTCAGCATCGAAATAATGCATATCATCGATTTTTGAAAAATTATAAGTGGATGGAGGAACTTTTTTCTACTGTGGCACCAGAGTTGATGGATGAAAAAGCAAGTGAAGAGTTGGAAAAAGAATGTGATCTGTTAGAACAGGAGTGCAATGTTAGTTTTTGTTTGGACAAAAAATTACTCTTACCTTCGCATATTTCCGAGAAAGAGGGGGTTGTTTTATATCCAAACAATTTATGTACCTCCTCTATGAGGGGGAGGCGGGTAAAAACCTATAACCGCCCTTTTTAGGCTGAACAAGACGAACTCGCAGAACTCGAGCAAAAATCCGCCCTCAAAGAAGAATCTCTTCTCAAATCATCCCAAGATTTTACTACTACTTATCAAAATCTCATCCAAAGTGGCCCAAAATTTCGACCTTGGGATAATCTGGCCATTACTTCGCCTGAATATATTGATTACACGAAAAAAGTTGAGGCCAAAAATGCAGAGCTCCAAAAGGATCCAACCAAATTTGTGGCGATGAATCAAGAAATTGAAAATATGAAGAAGAGAGCTCACGAGCTGCAGAAAGTTTTAGCTAGTCAGTTTTAATTGGATTTATGCGCTAATTTTTTATTTTTGACCTACCCTAATTTCACGCGTATAAGCCGCGGCTTATACGGGGAATTAAAATCGTTTTGCCATAATTTTGGCTTAAAAGCGCTCTGAAAGTGATCCTATGGGGGTAGGGGAGGGTAACCGAAAATACGATTTTGATGGTTTAAAAATGTTGCAACGTTCATTTCATCTAAGATTCAAGGATGCAGCTTATACGGGGGTGCGACTTATACGCGTGAAATTAGGGTATTTTTCTAGGAAAATTGATATATTGGACTCAAATTTTGATTTTTAAGCCAATTTTTGTGATCAGAAAAATTTATTTTTACACTTTTATCTATTTCTTAAAATTTTGTGCAACTTTAGTTAATTTCTTAATTTTAAAGTTATTTTTCAATTCGCCTATTTTTGACAACTTTTTTAAAATTCAAAAACTAATTTTTATTTAGTCATGCGACGCTATCCATCCATGTCTTATGCCGAAAAATTGGGCCAACGACAAGAAATCCCGAATTTTCCACCACAAATGTTTGCATCGAAAAATCTGTTCATGATGACTTCTAGCCAAGAACCGTGCTCTAGTTTCAGTCAGCCGAGACAAGGATCTTCTATGCCTAAGCAAGCCAAGTCGGCCTATGTTGGTCAATATATTCCTGTAAATGGAGGATCATTCTTATAAGGTGTTTTTATTATTGGAGTAGTGGCATAGCCAAGGAGGGTGAGGTCGCACCCCCGCTCCGGATCGAAGCGACCTCATCCTCCTTTTTTTCTTACACTCAGGATTTTTCACCAAAAATAAACAAATTATTCCATTTTCAAGAAAATTTGCAATCTTTCCAGAAAAAATCGTCGTTTTCTGAGCATTTTTAGCTTAAAAACAAGCAAAATTTTCGCATGCGGCGCTGTTTTTTAACTTCAGTATTTAACAACAAAAAATTAAATTTTGCAACAATTCAAAAAAATCCATAGTCCCACCTTATGTTTTTGCCCAAAAAATTTGAAAATTTTCGAAAAAAATATATAAAGGAGGACTAACATAAATTTTACAAGACCGCACCTCCCCCCTTCCACTCCGGAGGTCTGGCTACGCCACTGTATTGGAGTGCTAATTTTGTGATTTTTTAGCTTCCAATGAAGAATGACAAAGAAAACTGTAGAATATATTAAAATTTTATATGATTGTATATTTTTGTTTATATTAAACATTTTTGTTTGCTTGTATTGGGTTGATCAATAAGTATTTGCGGCTCAAAAAATGCTCTAATTTTATCATTTTTCATCCGTTTTCGATGAATTTTTTCAGTAGTGGGTAAGAGTGTATGCTGAATACGATCCAATCGGTCTTTTTGAGAATAAGTCATGTTTTCGTGTCAATATACAGACTTTTTTAAAAATTGATGTTTTCAATATTTCAAATGAATTTTAAAATGTCGATATTTGGTTATAGAAGTCGATTTTTGACGAAATTTTCGATCCTAATAAAGGTTTTTCTAATCGAGAAATCGATTGCATGCATTTTCGAGTCATGAAAAAATTTCTCTAAGCCTGATTCAGGAAATACAAATTTTTGAGCCATTTTAAGGGTATAAAAAACCCCGATTTTTGAAAAGTCTGGATATTGACACGAAAACATGAATTTCGCTCAAAAGGACCGATTTGACCGTATTCAGCATCCACTCTTACCCACTACTATCGATGAAAAAAATTCATCGATAACGGATGAAAAATGATTGAAGTTCGTCCCTGTGGGGATCGAACCATAGCTACGTTGGGATCCCGGCCCCCCACGAAATCAAAAAATAAAATTTTTTTCTACTGGTCTCTCCTCGCCACGAAGCATATTTTCGACTACGAATTTTTTTAACCTTAAATTTGGATTTTCCCGTAAATCTGGTTATATTTGACCCGTGTTTTTTGTGGTTTTTTATCAAAAAACTTTAGAATAAAAAAGTTAAATGTCATTTTTTCGTGGCAAAGGTTCCAATGCAAAAATTCACCAATTTCTGAGCAAGTTTATTCAAATTTCTAACAATAACAATTAACCATATAACTTTAAAAAATATAACAATCGACAAAAATAATCATCAATTTTTAGCCTTCTTTTTCTTAGACTTGGGCCGATCGATTTCTTTACTTAACAAATAAGCAGATTTTCCCACAATTTCCTTATTTGTGTCAAAAACTTCACCAACTGGGTCTTCTATCTTGACACTTTGAATCATGTCCTGAAAATTTGATTTTTGAAAAAATAAAAATTGGAAATAAGACCTCTTTAATTTCGGCTTCTTGTTTTTGCATTTGACGATTTTCATATTTTCCAGCAGCTTTGAGCTTGAGCTGTTTTCGGATGGTATTTGGTGTGATATAATCCGGGTTGTCATATAGCACAGTGCCAGAGAATGGACCATCGAAAATTCGGATGATTTCTAATACCATACGGGGTCCTGAAATTAGATTATTAGAATTTATTGTATAACAAAAATCTATTTTTCACTTATTTTTTTTAGCTAAAAATCGATGTTGTGCCAATTTTTGAGGTCAGCATTGATTTTTTGTGTCACATGAGTCACAAAATCGCCACATACCGATTTCCTGTAACTCCAACTTTTCATCTACAACTTGGTAGTTTCGAAACCATATTCTGCCATCAGGTGTAATTGAAAAGTTAAAGATATGGTCGATAAACGGCTGGCTTCTCGGATGATATTGAGGCGTTTTAAAGACATGCTTAAAGGTCTCCTTAATCAACTTCAGGTGCACTTTTGAGTCAAATTGAGAATCGAAAACCAAAATAGGTCTTGAGCCTTTGAGACAGTTTCCTGACAAATTTAGCTCGTTCATTGTATGCGTATTGTGCACCAAAAATTTCATTGACGGTCCGCCATTCACGTTCGAAACCCACAAATAAACATCTCGGCCTTTACGACTTTCGAAATACATGGCCTTTGAGCAATTTGACAGTTCAGCAATCTCATTTAGGGCACTAAAAAATATGGATATTATCAAAAAAAAAGATTTTCTCTTCTAAATGTCTTTTTTTACGGAAAAATAATCCCCAAAATCGGCCGGAAAACTTTGGCCAATTTTGAGGAGTATTTTCCCCTTTCTAACATCACATCTACTTTTTGGCGGGGAAAATGATCTCCAAAATCAACCGGAAAACATTAGTCAATTTTGAGGAGTATTTTGCCCCTCTCAAACTCCGCTATCGCCATTTTCTCACAACCTCAAGTCCAAATTTCTTACCCCAAATTCTCCTTCTTATCAAATTTGGCTTCTGAATGTACGTGTGGCATAAGCCGCTTGAAATCATTCATTAAATGACGGGTCCTTGCTAAGGAACCTCGAGAACACAATAAAAGAACTTTATCTCTGTCAGTCCATTTTGACTTTACCACTTTTTGATTCGACTGGGTTTCGATTTCAGTGCCCGAATCAGAATCCGAGTCGGAGATTGTTTCATCTTTTGAATTTTGGAATTTAGACTCGTTCTCACTAGAATCATCGGATGAAGAAGCTGGGCGTTTACGTTTTTTAGATAGAAAATGTGTCATTTTGGACTAAATTTTGAAATATAAAAATTGAAAATATTAAAAAAAGAATAACACGCATTCCAATTAAAGAATATAATTTTTTATATACTAATTACATATTAAGAGAAGGCTCAAAACCAGTGAAAATGAAGTTTTCACCCCGAAATTTTTTGTTTTTCGTAATCAGCAATTTATGCCTGAACTTTTAAGCGCTTTATACTTTTCCGCGGTTTCTTAACTGAACGATTTATCACGTTAGTGAAGGATTGATGATATGATTTTGGTACCAGGTGAAAGTTCATCGAGCGCCCTTGTGAATGGAAAAAGATTTGTCCGAAACGGATGCAAAAAATCCAAGATTTGGGCGTTCAAAGTTTTCCGTGGAAAAAAGACGCGTCTTTGCGAAAAAAAAATCCGCGGAAAAACTTTGAATGACAAATCTTGGATTTTTTGCATCCGTTTCAAACAAATCTTTTTCCATTCGCAAGGGCGCTCGGTGAACTTTCACCTGGTACCAAAATCATGTCATCAATCCTTCTCTAACGCGATAAATCGTATAGTTAGGGCCGCCACTAATTCGTTCGGAAATTTTTGACTTCACTAATTTATCACTAATGCCTCACACATGTGGCCTATTAGTGATGTTCGGACACATCACTAATAGGCGTCTGAACGTTTCCGAACGCCTATTAGTGATGTTTCCGAATGCAATTAGTGAAGTTGTTAGTGAATTAAAGTCCGTTCGGGAACCGTCCGAACGTATTAGTGGCGGCCCTTAAGGCTGCGGTCAAGCATGTTGAAAAAGTTGTTGAAAAAGTTGTTGAAAAATGTAACTTTTTTGTGCAAAAAAATTAAGCTCCAAGCGGGATTCGAACCCGCGACCCTTTTGTTTTTCGACAACTTTTCAATAACTTTTCAACAACTTTTTCAACATGCTTGACCGCAGCCTAAGAAACCGCGGAAAAGTATAACAAGTGTTTTAGGACATTAAACAGAAAAATCATTTTCTTCAATATTTCGAGACGTTGTTTCTTAATCGTTTCAAAATAAATTTTTATTGATTCAAGCACCTTTGCCTGATTCAATATAGTTTGTTTATTGAAACGATTAAAGTAAAAATTTAAAAATCTAGCTATTTTTCGTCCAAAAAGGTGTCTTAAAAAAACAAAACGGTCTTTTTGGTTGCTTGAAATTTTGCAGCGTTTTTTCTCAGTGATAATGATCGTAAGAATTTTTCGCATCGAATTTTGTACAAATATTAAATTTTTCATTACGAAAAATTTTTGGTGAATGCGAAAATTCCGTTTAGAAAATTGACGTCAAGAAAATTGTGTGTTGAGGTAAAGCGATGTGAATAATGTTGTGAAAAGAGCTTTTCAAAGTTGAGAAAATTTTTGCATAAAAATCTATAAAAATGGACGAGTTTTTTTTGTAGAAAATGCTAAGCTTTGTTGTTCAGAAAAAGTTTTAAAAAAGCAAAAAATGGAAATTTTTTATTTCTTTTACAAAGTCCTCAAAAACCTCGAATAAATAAAACGAATCCCCTGAATTTTAAAGATAGTACACAATTTTTGAACAAGATATCCGCGCTCTTGCGAATGCGCCAAGATGCACAACGTACGAACACAAAGTACAAATATTGGTGTACAGAGATTGTGAAATTTTTTTATATAAAAATTTTGTTGAATCTTTTTTATGACTCATAAATTTGAACTTACATATTTGAAAACAACTCTTTTGAAAAGGGATTTTTTCGTTTAGTGAAATTTCTGTTCATTTTTTCGAGAATTATGTAGATTTTTACATGTTTTTATTTGATTTTCAAAAAAACAAATTTATTTTTTAGCCACAATGAGCGTGAATGCAATAAAATCAAGTCAAGACATTGATTTTTATGCCATTCTGGGCGTTGAAAGAAATGCTTCGGAACAGGATATTAAAAATGCATATCGTAAACTTGCCATCAGATATCATCCCGATAAGAATCCCGGGAATGAAGAAGGTAACCTTTCTATTACCCATTAAAAAATTTTTTTAAACAAAAAACTTTTTCGAAAATTACAAGTTTATTTAAGTCTTTTTTAAGAAAATTTTTTAAACTTTGTCTTTTTCGAAAAAAGCTTTGTTTTTGGAAGCGGCCAAAATTTTTGGGGACCTAGAGAGGCATAAAATTTCATAAATTCATGCTAAATTTGTCACTTCTAGCACAAGAAATGTTCAAGAAAATATCTATCGCATATGCCATTTTATCGGATCCAAATAAACGACGTCAATATGATGTGAGCGGTCCAAGTTCGGCCTTAACCGACTTTGAAGGCCTCGATATTTCGGAACTTGGTGGTGTGGGTAAGCTATTTTGAGAATTTTGGTCTACTCTTACAAATGCTTTTGAGGCCGGTTCTTTGGCGCTATGTTTACAAAATTGGGTATTCCGATTCCGACTCAAATTGGTCCAAAAGTGTTGGCACAGGCTAGGGATTTGTGTATGGGAAAAATAACGCATACGGCTAGGTATGAAGTGAAAAAGCGTTTTAAAGGACTTAGGTATATAATCCTAGGATTTTGTTTCAATGCACTAATTTTTTGAGTTTTTTTTAATTCATTTTTGTTTTTTTGATAAATAAAAATTTTTTCCATTTTAATTTATAAAATAATTTTTCTCTAGAGAACTGATGCCAGGAGAACCAGTTTCAGAAAGTGTGAGCAATCAAGAAGCCGATTTTTTCCGTATTGTTATGAGAGAAGACTGGCAAAAATATGGTGTTGTGATTCGCTGTAAATCCACATCTATGAGCAAATTTAAACTGGTTTTGTTTGATCGAGACGGTACGAGTTGATTATCTAATTGGACAATGTTCAATATTGATTTTTTTTATATCAAAAATCGAATTTTTGAACCAGAATTGTGTTCAAAACAGTGGTGTAGCCAGAAATTTTTTATGGGGCCTACCCGAAATTTTTCAAAATTTACCTTGATCCCCCTTATTTTTTCCCATACCGGACCCTCCAACTACACCTTCCCCCTTTGCCTACATCACTGCTCAAAACCCTATTTTTGAGCTTAAAATTGGACTAAAAATCGAATTTTAAGCCTAAAATTTGTTCAATCTTGAGTACATTTTTTGATCAGAAATTTGATTTTGTGGTCAAAAATTTATTTAAAAATCACATTTTGAAATCAAAATTTCATTAAAAATTTAATTTTTGTTTCAAATTTTCATATTTTTAGGAAGTGTTCGAATGATCCGCGAAAGCCAAACGAAGAAAAAAATCACAAGTGCCGAATTATTTTTTGTGCCTTTCCAGCGAGTTCACATCGGGGAATTTGTACCAATGCAACATATTATGGAAGATAAAGAGACACCTTTGCCTTTTCATTATTTGGACAGGCTCGAAACTCAAGGTATGCAAATTTGGGCACTTGAAAAAGTTTATGCCTAATTATTTTGATATCTCAAATTTTAGGTGGTCATAGTCTGGAAGCCAGAGAACACGTGCTCTGTGTCTACGGAGATAATTTTATCCAATCCGTGAAGTATAAACTGACTTTTCTGCCATTGAATGAATTTTGCATGGATCATGTAATTAAGCTGAAAGAAATCGAACCGGATATCATAAACAAAAAAAATGAAATGGCCTCTTTTCA
Source organism: Acrobeloides nanus (assembly GCA_900406225.1). Lineage (NCBI taxonomy): Eukaryota > Metazoa > Nematoda > Chromadorea > Rhabditida > Cephalobidae > Acrobeloides > Acrobeloides nanus. The sequence continues at coordinate 9,563 of OZJO01009691.1, forward strand.
GAGGGAATATATGGATTTGAAAAAGAGGTGCTTGTTATTCAAATTAATGTTAAAAAATAGCTTTTATCAATTTTGTGCTCACAAATTGATGGTTGATCAAATTTGGGTCTATAAAAATTTATTTTTGGCCCAATTTTATTTCGGAAATTAATTTTCTGTTAAAAAATCGATTTTGGGGTCCAAAAACGATTTTTTGTCTATTTTCAATTTTTTTCACAAGATTTATTTATAGATGGGAAGCAGCCAAGCAGCGCTTGAAAGAAGAGGATGACTACATAACCAAGAAGCTCAAAGATCGTGACGATACCTATGAAGAAATGTTTGAAGCCGCTGCAGCTCCATATAAACCGCCTATGACTCAGAATAACAAGAGCTCGAGTGGATTTTTCTCGTCTATCTTCGGCAGCAAATCTTAAAGTGATATAATATATTATTGGATTTTTGTACTATAATATTATTTTAAGCACATATTAATGTCGAATTTTGTGCTATGTTCACTTATTGTATTTATTTACTTCATTGTATTATTTATGACGATGTGTATGCGCCTATTTTTCATTTACATTATTAAAGAGGGTATTTTTTATGGCCTAATCTCCGAACAAATTTTTTCCTAATTTCTTTTGTTGCAAAATGGTAATTTTATGCGGGAAACTCGAATATGACGTTTTTTCATGTAAAAGTCGATATTTTGACCTCCCATGAGCTATAAAATTTGCATTTTTTTAAATTTTCGTTTTTGATTAAAAAAACCCTTGGGATAATTTTATACGAGGAAACGATTGCCCGCACTCTCTAAGCGTGAAAGCGCTTCCTAAACACACACAAGAAAATGGGGTTTTAACCATCGTATGTTGTACAATTTTTGAAAGACATTTTTTATTTTTATGGGGGGAATTATAGAAAGTGCTCCTCCCATTGTTGAAAAATTGAATTTTTCCCCCTTGGTTCTCCCCTATGCTTTTCGTCCAAAATTTAATTTTCTCACAATTTTTTTCACAATGGATTTTTCTTACAATTCTTCTTTTTTCTATATCAGGGGGGGGCAAAAGTTCGGGGACAAACGACCAAAAGTTCGGGGACAGACCGACAAAAGTTCGGGGACACCTGACAAA
>OZJO01009694.1:0-41529 GCA_900406225.1 Acrobeloides nanus
TACAGGGTGAGGCAAAATAAACCGGTCACCTGATATTTTCAATTATTGCAACTATTTTTTTGAAATTTAATATCCGAAACTTTATTTTAATGTTTTTTCATTAGGCAAGAGATCATTTTGCCACGGCGTTCCAAAATGAGAAAAGTCTTCAAAAAACATAATCGTTTCAATACAAATTTGTATTGAAATTCAAGGAATTTGCACTGAATTTTTTATTTAAAAAATCAAAATTTTTAAAAAGTTTGCGAAGCTTTTCCTCGTTTCCATCTTCTATAATTTTGGTCTTAAAATTTTCCTCAAATGTTGAGAAATAAAGTTACGACCGATTTTTTTGAAAATAATTTTTTTCTGCCCGAGTTAGAGGCAAAAATGTTGATTTTTTAACATCTTTAACACAAATTCCAGGAAAATTCCATTAAATTGTGGCTCTTTTGACTTAAAAATACAATAATTTTTTATTTTTGACCATGCCCGAGCTTTATAATTAGTTTTGGGCCGAGTTTGAATGATTTGAAAAACTTCATTTTTTGGATCTCCATCATAGAGATGCTGAAAAATGGAGTTTTCCAAATGATTCAAACCCGGCCCAAAACTAATTTAAAGCTCGGGCATGGTCAAAAATGAAAAATTATTGTATTAAGTCAAAAGAGCCACAATTTAATGAAATTTTCCTGGAATTTGTGTTAAAAATGTTAAAAAATCAACATTTTTGCCTCTAACTCGAGCAGAAAAAAATTATTTTCAAAAAATCGGTCGTAACTTTATTTTTCAACATTTGAGGAAAATTTTAAGACCAAAATTATAAAAAATGGAAACGAGGAAAAGCTTCGTAAATTTTTTTAAAATTTTGATTTTTTCAATAAAAAATTCAGTGCAAATACCCTGAATTTCAATACAAATTTGTATTGAAACGATTATGTTTTTTGAAGACTTTTTTCTCATTTTGGAACGCCGTGTTTGGAAATGAAGAATGGTGCTTCCAGCAGGATTCCGCTTCAGCTCACAAGGCAAACGAGACTCAAGAAAAGTTGTCGGACGAATGTCCAGATTCCATTATGTACCATAGGTTTAAAATGTTGATATTTCGCTATAAAAAGGAGGCCATTTTAAATAAATTTTGTTAATTTCTTATTTTTCTTTGTTTTTTTTTTGTTATGTTTTCAATAAAAGATTATCTTAAAAACCTTCAAAAATTGAAAATATCAGGTGACCGGTTTATTTTACCTCACTCTGTAGTATTTGTTAGTATTCAACAAGTACTTTCCATTGTGTTTTTGTTTTATTTATATGCGATTTTTAAGCCATGGACGATTTTGCTAAAGCATTTTTCAAATGACCTTTAATCGTTGAAAATGAAATTTTTTAGATCTATAATAGTTAAAAAATTGATACACCTTCATTTATCATTGCCTACAAAGAACGTATTTTACTTTATGCACCTTGACCCTACATTTTCTTTAGTTGTAACATTCTTCTTTTCTTTGAAAAAGGATATTTTAAATAAAATGTGATGGCGTGATAGTAAGAAATTTAGAAGATATCCCCTTAAAATTTTTGTAAATTTAAATCTCTTTAATTTCTTTTTCAAATGGAGTTGTCTACAAATGATAAGTAAATAGCGGCAGACAAAACGGATGTTTTCTCACGTGATGACCTTTAAGTCACAAGACAAATGTGTTTTGTTCTTTTGAGAAAGGGGTCTAGTTTTCATGTATAGTGTGGCCCAATTGAAATCGCCACCACTATTGTTTGAAGATTGATTATTCATTTTTTAAATCTTGCAACTCAAAAGCAAATAATTTTTTGTTGTACAAGTTTTTTGATTAAAAAATATAGTTTTTTTGTTGCATAAAGTTCTTTTATTAAGAAGGATGGTTCCATTTTTAATGGGGAGGGGGTTCAATTGGGCCACCTTGTATGGGGTATGAGATCGGGCTAAAAGTATAAAAAACGTAGTTCCTGTAGTTTTAAGTACAGCCTATTTATAATCCAGTCTCATAGATTCCGAGCTACTTATATAAAATACTTTTATAACATCTTGCTTAATTTTTTCTTTTTTAGCATAATTTTCGTATGTTTTGCTGTTTTTTGTATTGTTTTGCTTTTTTGAAATTTGCATAAATAAGATCAAATTTTTTAGCAATTCTAATTTTTTATAAATATACTTCAAAATGCTGGCGGAATCTCTAAACGTTTCTTGGTGGCTTCCATGGCTTATCTTTTTGCTTATTCAAATTCCACTTCTTTATTCGATCTCAGAAACCGCTCGATATTATATTCGCATGATTTTATATGGTTTTACTATTATTGTTGCTGGTTTCTGTGCCATTCCAGTTAGTATACCTTCATACTTTTTGAATAAGGTTAGAAAAATTAGTGTGAAATTAAGTAAAGTGATCATTTTAGGGTGGTCTTTGGGCATTTTACGTCTTTAATAGAATGGTTTCATGGGTCGATGTTAATATTGAAATTCGTGGCAAAGAGATTTTGGAGTCTGTTGAAGGCCCAGCTGTGCTAATTTCGAATCATCAGGTTGGTGATTCTTTATGTTATTTTTGGCAGCTAACGGCTGGCGAAAATTAAATAGGTCATTAAAATGAAGTTTTAAGAGCTCAATCGATGTTATAACGATGGGTAGATGTTGGCCAGACAGGTGCGCGGTTATGATGAAGAGCACGTTGAAATGGGTACCCGGATTTAATATCTGCGTCGCCTTGGTAGTTTCTATGATAATTATGCAGTTTAACGATTAATTTTAGTGTAACACAATCTTCGTATCACGCTTTGATAAGAAAGACGCCCACGCTGCGGTAGTCCAGGCTAGTGACGCCATTCAAGAAAAGGGCCTTAAAATTTGGGTCTTTCCCGAAGGTACTCGACATCGTGAGCATGGTTTTAAGCAGTTCAAGAAAGGAGCTTTCAATATTGCCGTCCATGCACAAATTCCTATAATACCGCTGGTGATTTCTGACTATAGTCCATTCTATTCGAAAGAGAAGAAATTTTTTCGCTGGCCTGGACACGTTATTGTGCAAGTGCTGAAGCCTGTTTCGACCCAAGGGGTTAGTAAATGCCAAAAGTTACAAGCTTTGACGCAAATTGAGTTGGGATTTGAGTTTTGTTCAAACTCAATTTCCACTAAATTGACTTTGAGTTTTACTTAAACCTAGTGGCGTAACCAAGGGAGGGGAGAACATCGCCTCTCTTGTTCTGGACAAAAATTTTTAAAAACAATGTATCTAGAGGCTGTATTGCTAAGCCTTTTTTAAACTTTCACTGCTACTTTCTTGCCCAAATTTTATGAGCAGTGGCATACCCAGAAAAATTTTTTGCGGGGGTCCAAAAACATCTTCCCTTATGATTTTTTTAAACAAATTTTCTCTAAAAATCGCCTTGGTCCCCTTGCATTGTTTTTTCGAAAATTTTTTTGTTGAATTCTTGAAGTTTTAGCCAAAAATAGCGTCCAGGCGCGAAATTTTTTTTGTTGAAAATGGTCGTTTTATGCAGAAAATCAGATTTTTGATGAAAATGGTCTTGCCCCTTGCCTTGCTTTTTCTTGTTCGAATTTCGTATTGTCTTGCTTCTTGACTTGTCTTGCTAGGGCAAAATCAAGACAAGACGTCTTGTCTTGCTTCAGGCTCTAATGGTATCCCCTTATGATTATAAAATTCGAAATTTTTCAAATTGGACCCACTATTTTTGGCTAATTTTGATAGGACCGCCACCACCAATCCCAAATCGCCCTGATCGATCAGATAGGTCTGGCTACGCCGCTGCTTAAACACAAACTCAATTATATTTGCATCACTGGTTACAAGGATTTTAGATTTGAAGTCGAAAATCTATTTTAGGATTCAAAATTTTATAAATATTGATTTTTCGGTTCAAAATTTTCGAAAGAATGATTATTTGACTGCGTATATAAAAATCTTAATTTTCAGCTTACCTATGATGATGTACCCGAATTGACCGAGAAGATAAGAAATCAAATGCTGGAAGAATACGAAAAGATTAGCAAAGAAGCAGCTCTCCTACACGGGCCCAAGATCCAAATCAATGGAGAAGCAAAGAAAGAATAAAAATATGCAAATTTTGACTTAGATTATATTAGTTTGTTTTTATATAAATTTGACTTCGGTGCTTTCTATTAAATACCCCGGTTTTATTGTATATAGATTTTTGCCAAAGATATTGCCATGGTTTGTTTAGTTTTAAATTATGATAAATAAAGTTTTATTATTTTTATATGTATTGTTTTTATTTTTATGTTATTTGCTTTCGTCATATTTGTTCGGCGGTGAATCATTTAAAATGAAAAAGTCGAGTAACAAATTTTGTGCAGCTGAGTTCTTTGAATTAGCAAAAGTGAGCGTGTTTATAAAACCTCTATGAATCAATGCCTTTAAAATTAAAGCATTTTATGGGCTTTAAAAAATTTTGTTTACCTAGACAAAAATTTTCATGACAATAAGCATTTCAATTTATTTGTGCCTGGCGATTTATTGAGTTCATATAAATTTCAGAGCGTTTATTTTGAAAAACTTTATTTTTGGGTTCAGATGCGTGGTCTAGGTTCAAAGCAAAAATGCTAATTTTTACGGCTTTTTCACATTCGCTCAAAAATGATCAGAAATTGTTGGCCATGGAACGATAAAACAACTTATTTTTGGGCAAAAAGAAATAAGTTAACATAGGTTTTGGGATCTTGCTACGTTAAAAATATCGAAAAATAACCAATTTTCAAGAATAAATTAGCTCTAACTTAAAAAAATTCTGTGCAAACATACCAAATCCGATATACCAAAATTTTCCTTGAAATCTGGGTTACAACTTTTGGGAAGATCACTTTGGCCAAAAACTTTCGTTACATGGTCAAAAATGCCGATCTTTGTCAAAAGCCCGATCAAGAAATCCGAGTTTTTTCAAATATTAGCTCATAACTTTTTATTGAAGCGAAAACTTGCCATATATGTCTATATAAAAGTTATAACACTGAGGCCTATTGCACAAAAGTGCAAAGTGAAAATGCATGAAAGTAAAAAAAAGTGCAAAGTGCGCCAAAATGCACTAAAAAACTGCAAAGTGCACACTTTTGACTTTGCATTTTTTACTTTGCACTTTTGGGAAAAATGTGAAAAGTCGAGTTTGACTCTTCACTTTTTTCCCAAAAGTGCAAAGTAAAAAATGCAAAGTCAAAAGTGCAAAGTGTGCACTTTATCAGTTTTTTAAGCTGCTCGGTAAATGTCTCGACCAGCTAGTCGAGACGTTAAATGCGGCGTTAAATGTCTCGAATTTACAATAAGTCGAGACGTTAAATGTCTCGAATTTGAGTCTTGACTTGAGTCTCGACTTTTTCGAGACGTTAAATGTCTCGACTTCGAGTCTCAGGTCGAGACGTCAATTGTCTCGACCTGAGTCGAATTCGACGAATTATAACTAAGTCGAGACGTTAAATGTCTCGAATTGATTTAACGCCGCATTTAACGTCGCGAATAGCTGGTCGAGACATTTACCGAGCAGCCTTAGTGCATTTTGGCGCACTTTTCTTTACTTTCATGCATTTTCACTTTGCACTTTTACTATTGTGCAATACCCCTGATCACCAGCTTTTATATGAGTGGTAAATAAATTCGTAGAACAATTCCTATCAAGAGTTATGCCTGTTACAAGATAAGCCACCAAAAATGGCAAAGATCTAACTTTCAGAAGGCTTGTTATATTTTTCGAACGATTTTAAAGGAGAGGGTCCAACTTACGGCCGGGTAGAAAATTTTTTTAACAAGTGACTCTTTAGGGGTAATTTTATGCGAGAAATCGATTGCGTGCTGAAATTTTTTTCTGGGGGTCAAAAAATGGAAAAAATTGCGTCAAAATTAGGGGTTATAAGTTTTAACCCCAACACTCCGGAAAATTTTTTCAAAATTTTTCGATGCGCGCAATCGATTCCTCGCATAAAATTACCCCTAAAGGGTCACTTGTTAAAAAAATTTTCTNACTCCGGAAAATTTTTTCAAAATTTTTCGATGCGCGCAATCGATTCCTCGCATAAAATTACCCCTAAAGGGTCACTTGTTAAAAAAATTTTCTACCCAACCGTAAGTTGGACCCCCCCCCTTTAATTTTTTAGCGCCAAAAATTATATTTTTGCATATATTTTCATAATAGTCAAAAATTTATATACGATTTGTAAGTGTTAAATAAAGAATTTGAGTAGACCAACAATCACAAGGATTGTATCGCAAAAAATCAATGAGAATTATTTCGGAAATATGTTGTAATGTTAGTACGCCAAAATCTTTTCTTAATTGACAAATTTTGCCTTAATTCAAATTCAGTGAATTTTATAAAATTTATTTATTGAAACAATTGATCGGCTTAAAAATCACATGCGAAGTAGATAAGAAAAAGGAACGGCAGGCTTGCCAATAAAAAAGCGCAAAAATTTGATTTTAAGAAAAAAGTGTTTGGGGTAAACAATTTTTATACAAGGGGAGGCAAATGACCTAGGCGGACAAAAGTCCTGACCCAAGGGGCAAAAGTCTTGACATTTCAAGAACGTGTTTTCTCGACAATTCTGGACGAGAAAACACCTTGTCAGCGTTTTTGACAATGTCAGGAATTTTGTCCGCCTAGACCAGGACTTTTGCCTCCCCCTGTAGATCAAAACATCACTTTTTAGTAGTGATGCGTCGAAATCGAAATTTTGGGAGTCGAAATGAAATCGAAATAAGGGTTTTTCATGGGAAATTGCTTTTTTTAAGGCAAATTTTCATGGGAAATTGGGTACTATAACTTTCGCCACGATAACTTGCCACTTTCGTGTCAATAAACATATTAATTTAGACTAATTGAATTGTCTGATTTGCAATAAATATGTATATTGACACCAACGTGGCGAAAGTTATAGTTTTTTTAGCAACGTGGCGAAAGTTATAGTGCCGGAAATTGCCTTTTTTAACGCACATTACTACTTTTTAGTTATGCTAATACGATGATTTGGATTGAGGCATTAAATCAGTTTTGGTGGCTACCATGGTTGATTTTTCTTTTAATTCAAATTCCTTTGCTTTATTCGATCTCAGAAACGGCCAGATTTTATATTCGCATGGTTCTATATTATGCCACTGTCGTCATTGCTGCTACTTTAGCTATTCCTATTAGTTTTCCATCGTATTTTTTTTACAAGGTGAGATCTTTCAATTCTTGCTCAACAACTTTCCAATTTTTAAGGGCGGAAGTTGGTCATTCAATGTGTTTAACTTATGTGCTTCTTGGGTTGATGTTTCGGTGGAAGTTAGGAACAAAGAAATTCTTGATTCTGTGAAAGGACCTGCTGTGGTTGTAGTAAACCATCAGGTTATTTTGGATGTTTTAAAATTAAAGATTGCCTCTTTCAGAGCTCGTTGGATATTATAGCTATGGGAAAATGTTGGCCAGATAAATGCACTGTGATAATGAAGGATTCTTTGAAGTGGGTACCCGGTTTCAATTTGTCTGCTATTTTGGTAAGTGCTTGAATTTTAAAGTCAACAAATTTGACTCAAAAATATTTGATGTCAAAAGTTGCATGTATCCGATAAGGTCGCGCATTTCACGACGCTAGCAATCGTGCCGGCACGAACGGTGTTGTGCCGCAAATTGAATGGTTTGAGTATGGACACGAAAACCCTGATTTTAAATTTTTTTTAAATACGCTTAATTATTGGAAGTATTTAAAAAAGAAAAACGGCATTCTTCATAGTTCGACAAGACGAACAAAAAACACCAAAATTATCCAATTTGATAATTGTTTTGGGTTATTGAAACGAATACTCTGATTTATGTTTTCGTTTAAATAACCCAAAAAATGATCAAATTGAATAATTTTGATGTCGTTTTGTTCGTCTCGTCGAGCTATAAAGAATGCCATTTTTCTTTTTTAAATACTCCCAATAATTAAGCATATTTAAAAATTAAAATTCAGAGTTTTCGTGTCCATACTCAAACCCATTCAATTTACGGCACAACACCGTTGTACCATGAGTCGTGCCGGTACAACTCACGACTGCTAGCGTCGTGCCGTAGTGCAACAACACGACTGTTAGAGGCGCTGCTAGCGTCGTGAAATGCGCGGCACGACTGATAGCGAGCAGCCTAATTATACTGCTCGTTTAGTGCAACACCATATTTGTGAAACGGTTCAGCAAACATGATGGACCAAACCCAGCGCTCGAACAAGCCGTGGAAGCTATGCGCAAGAAAGGCCTCAAGATTTGGATCTTTCCCGAAGGCACTCGCCACCACAGTCACGGTTTTCTCCCGTTCAAGAAAGGAGCTTTTAATATGGCCATATGTGCGCAAATTCCAATAATTCCGGTAGTGATCTCTGATTATGCTCCATTTTATTCTCGATCAAATAAGTATTTCCGATGGCCTGGGTATGCGATTGCTCAAGTGTTGAAACCGGTGCCTACTGAAGGAGTACGTGGCATCTTTTTGGACGTAGCTTATAAACTACCATTTTTTAGCTAACGTATGAAGATATTCCCAAGTTGGTAGAAAATGTAAGAGATCAAATGTTAGAAGAATACGAAAAGATAAGCTTGGAAGCAGCTCGTAGACATGAAATCAAAAATGGCGAAGCTAAAAGTGAATAACTTTGTCGTTATATGTATTTTATAACTTATCTATCTTTGTTGTATTCCATTACATATTATGCCAGAATTTGCTCTTATATTTTTGTGATGATCTTTGAATTGATCTTTATTAGTTTTAGTTTTGTGTATAAAGATAAGTTATAAAATATAGAAAAGGAAGCAAACTTCTTCAAAAAGGAGTAAAAAGGGGACAATTGTTTAAAATTCACTAGAGGTAGAGGTGTCAAAAAGGGGTATTTGCCCACTTTTAGGGGCGTTATAACACATAGGTAATTTTTTGCATCGAATCCAAATTTTACATTTTAAACGTGAAAAAATTTCCTTGACACTCTTTCAGGGTAATTAGCTTTGTACATCTCATGCATGAAAAAGTCGATATTGCGCTACAAAATTTTAATGTAGTGGTTGAAATTGAAGAAATCTGTGTGCCGAAGAATAGTACCAACAGAAGACTTCTAGTTCGAATAAATCAGTGGATGTTTGGTGGTGTGGAACGAGGATCTTTTCTTTTTTCGCATTGATTGCCTCTGAAAAATTGAAGCTTTTTCTCTTGGGGTAAGGTTTTTCTGATTTTAAATTTTTTGAAAAAATGCCCATTTCAATAAAAATGACAAACAAAAATCGTCAAATTCTATTTTCGATAATAAAAATGCAAATTTTTGGCAAAAACTCTATTTTTAGTCATATTTACCAAAATGCGATTTTTGACTAAAAAGCCATCTTCACTCAAAAATTCACATTTTACAAAAAAGAAAATAGTAGCCCTGTTTCTAAATTAAAAAAAGCTAAATTGTTCAAGTCCCAACACCAGTACCGGCTCCCGTTCATGGGAATCTGGTTATGCCAATGGAACCACATTGCTCAATAGTAGTATGAAATTTTGCTACGGGGTGTTTATTCCAATTCTTGTTTTTATATTGAAAATTAAACATCCTCAACATCTGACAATGTTTTGCATTTTATGGGTATTTTGGTTTCCATCGGTTGATGTCATTGACGACAACCGATTTCGAAATCTTTCACATTTTCCTTTTTTATTTGCCCATGTTTTAGCTTGCCCGTTCTTTGCGTTTTGAGAACATTGAACATTAAGTTCCAAGAAAAAACATCTATTTCTAAGAGACTCGGGAAGAAAAGATAACAAATAGCATGCCAACGACGGAACCTGAAGGCAATTAGACAGACTAGGGTGGCTCGCTCTATCTTGCGATGTGTCCGCTGACTAATCACGTCACTCATATGAATTCGTTTGCACACGAGGACTCTCTACTGTTATTTCCGCGCTAATATTGATTAAAATTTTCACTACTACAATAATGAACTGATACTTGCGGATCCCTACCTTTAAGGATCACTCCTTGAATCTGCACTGGAATTTTCTTCCTGTGCTTTTAAGTTTACTGGTGAGATTTTTGTGATAAATTTTGAGAAAAACGATATAAAATTTTTTAAAGCCTAATTAAAGAACCAATCCACTTTGTCCTTTTCTTTATAATAAACAATCGCAGCTTCAGACGCAATTTTCTCGACAACAGTAGCGATTCATAATTTTTTGTAAAAAGCAAAAATGCTCCATTTTCATGAATTTTCATATTATCAAAAAAAATTGGCAACTTTTTCCAAATTAAAGGGAAGTAACCTTTACAGCCAGATCTCTGAACAATTTTTTTTCTCAAATTTTTGTAGAAGAGAGCCTTCTAGGGTAATTTTGATGCGAGAAATCGATTGCGCGCACTCCCGAAGCTTGAAAATGCTTCCCAGATCTTCATCCGTGAAAAAATTGGTTTATTAATAAATAAAACTAGTTTATTATTAATAAAACTAAATTTTTCACGAATGAAGGTCAGGGAAACATTTTCAAGCTTCGGGAGTGCGTGCAATCAATTTCTCGCATCAAAATTACCCTGGAAGGGTCTTTTCTACAAAAATTTGAGAAAAATTTTTTTCGGAGATCTGGCGGAACTTATGCACTTCAGCCCCCCCCCAAATTCGCATAAATCAAACATTTGGGGGGGGCCGAAGTGCATAAATTTCCAAAGGAACTTATGCACTTCGAAGTGCAAAGTGCATAAGTTCCGATCTGGCTGTAAAGGTTTCCCCCTAGTCCTCTAAGTTTATTATCATATTTTTTAACTTGTGTAGAATTTATTTCGTGTAGGTCCAAAAAATTAGTAACTTTGGTGAGCTGTTCCGAATAACATGATCTTGGAGGTCAAAATAACAAATTTGTCAAGATGATTCATTTTGGCCTACAAAAACTCAAGATTACTCAATACAACTCATCAAAGTTACTATTTTTTACACACAATAAATTCTGACCAATTTTAATCTTATGACTATCACAAATTTCGAATATATTAAAATTGTATAACCCCTAAAAACTTCTTTATGACGCTTGGAAATAATTATAAATTCACGTGAACATTTTTTGTCGGGTCTCTTATCATCATTACATCCACTTTCTTTACCCGTTGCTTTCTGGTGAGCTCCAAACCAGAAACTAGAATATCGATTATTGATTGTTTTTTTCGCTGAGCTGTGAAAATAGGAAGTGTTAGGGTGGTTTGTGCGGCGGTTCATGCGTTTCATTCGTAACTTCTATCATTTAACGGGCTGCAACCACTGTCTGTGAATTTATTTCTCGTTTGTGTTGGCTATCTGTCGCTCATAAGACTTTATACTCTCTACTTTTATCAGTTTAATTCAAAGTCCAAATACATAGGTAAATATTTTTTTCAGTTTTATAACGGATTTTTTAAAATAAAAAGACTATACAAATATTTGTTAATTTGTGTTTAGTCTCGCAGATTTAAGATGATACCTCCTTTTCTGTCATTTAGAGTTTGATGGTAAACATTTGATGGCTAGCTAAATTTTGCTTTAGTCATCAAATTTGTCTAACGAACAGTTGCATTGTTTTTCATTCAAAGTTTATCATCTTCTTGAGATTTTTTCCTTCATTTCTTTTTCTCTTTTCAATTTAAAACTAGTCTAAAGTTAACAAAAACAGGATTTTTGGGGATGTACTTGGTTTGGACTTTGTTCAACATTTTAAGACATGTGATTGATTGTCTGGGCTTGCGCGGCTTAATTTTCATCTGAAGTTTATCAAAGACTAACAATCTTGGATAACATAATAATAATGATCGGATTTAGGGGGAGGAAGGGGAACAATCCCCCCAAATTTAATTTTTTTCATATCAATCAATTTTCATAGAATGTTCACCCAAATTTTTAAAAATTTTTCTAAAGGTATCATAAAAACTAAAATTTTAGATAAAATGGCATTTTTCAACGGCAACATGGCCACCCCGGCCCTCTTCAACTCTTTCTTCGGACAACAATCGATTAACGGTCAAGTGATCAATGGCTCAATTCCTCAACAATTTTATGGCAGTCAACAATTTGGATGGCCTAGTGCCTACTTTGGAGCTGGAGGACCTATATCAGGAGGATGGTCCCCTCCTCAAGGACCACTTCCTTGGAGTCGACACGCGCTCTGGGGACCAGTAAGAATTCGAATCAAACACAACTTGACTAATTAACCCACTTTTTAGGCCTCTATGTGTTGTGTTTGTTGACCCTAACACGAATACCAACGACGAACTCCACGGCAACAATAATAATAATAACGGCTTTTACGACGAATACACAGCACCCTCATGGTTAGAAAACAACGTCGATTTAAACGACTTGGATTCTATGGTCACTACTTTTTCCCCAGCAGACTCCGTTTCCACAGTTCCTTTTGTTGAACCTCCAGCATCTCAAAACTTCATCCCAGATACATATGACTTCTCGCCAAAAGTTCCTTATTCTCGAGAAACAAAGATTGCGCAGCCAGTGCAACAGATTCAGCCGCAAATGTAAGAAAATGAAAATTGCTTGAATCAAAGTAAAATATTTTTTAGGAAGAAAACTCAAGCTGAAAGATCCGAGCTTGAATATTCGGATAGTTATTATGACGCTTCAGCGGAAGCATCGGTGGCAAGTGTTTATTCAACAACATCTTGGACATCGACTGAAGAGGAATATCCTAGCAAAGAGGCTATTTTGGAAGAAATTCACCGTGAAGCGGCTCAGATTGAAAGATTTTCGGTTTCTCCACCAGCGGTTAAAGTAAAATATACTCACGTTGTATTAAAATGACCAAATTTTAGTCTTCTGTAAGAAAAACCCATAACACCATTCGCAAGGCACCCAAGCCTCAAAAACAACGCTCTCAAACCAAGATCCCAAAATCTTTCGTCGAGCGTAAGAAGGAACTCAATCGCCAGGCTGCAACCAAATACCGTGAAAAGAAACGCACTGAACGTGAACATCTCCACGTCGAGCGTGAATCTCTCGAAACTCGAAATACCGAATTGAAAGCCGAAGTTTCGGCTATGGCTTCCGAGATCGAGTATTTGAAGAAATTGATCAAGGATATCGAGGCGAGAACTAAACATTGAGATGGGATTTTGTGCACAAATTTTTGATTTTGTAATTTTTATCTGGAGGAAGTTTTGAGGTTTATTCTTGTTTTTAGTCTTACCTGATTCAGGGTAGAAATAAAATTTTAAATTTCTTTTTGAGCTTTCCTGATTCAGGGACATTCCTATCTATCAAAATAAACCTCGTTTTATGGTTTTTTTTGACATATGTCAGATTTTGCTTCACNTTTCTTTTTGAGCTTTCCTGATTCAGGGACATTCCTATCTATCAAAATAAACCTCGTTTTATGGTTTTTTTTGACATATGTCAGATTTTGCTTCACTATGCAGATTTGTGCTTAATTTTTTGAGCTCAGTCTTGCTTGATTAATACCAAATATCGAAGCAAAATCTAAATATTTTATGCCAGCGGAATTTTTTGAAGAATATAAGTTACAATATATTCTGTTTCATGAGAAGAACGCAAAAAGTTGGCTCTCCATAGTGAAGTGGATAAAGAAGCCGTGCAGCTTCCTTATCCATTGCACTATGAAGACCAACTTTTTGCTCTTTTCTCATGAAACAGACTCACAAAAATGAGCTTCAACGTTCAAAATCCATTACTAACCTTTACTAACTTTTAATGTTACTAACCACGTTACTAACGTTATGAAATATCAAAAAATTTTTATACATGATTAAAAATTTGAATTGAAAAATTCCGTTTATTTATTTCTTATGCTCTGGTTCAAATTTACTATTCATTTTTTACCGGCATGCCGGACATTTGGTTTGTTTTAGTGGATTTCTTCACTTTAAAAACCATTTTTCTGGGATTTTTTTTCTTTTCGCTTAAATTTTTTACAAACTAGTCTCTGGGAAATATTTTTAAAAAGACTATTGAAAATTAGGGACTAGTGGGAAATTTTTNTTTCTTCACTTTAAAAACCATTTTTCTGGGATTTTTTTTCTTTTCGCTTAAATTTTTTACAAACTAGTCTCTGGGAAATATTTTTAAAAAGACTATTGAAAATTAGGGACTAGTGGGAAATTTTTCAATGTTCTTTTTTTCAGATTTTGAATTTCTCGCCCATTTTTGTATTTTCGTAAAAGTTTATTATATTTGTATTTTTTTCGCCGTGTGGTATTTATCCAACACCCTTATACTATGTAACTGGGAATTTTTGGCACAAATAAACTTTGTTTTATTTAAAAATTGAACAAAAAACTATTTTTACAAACACCGTTAAAAATTAAAGAGATTTTATCTCAAAGAATAAGTACGCTGAATTTTTGGACGTTCTGGAGTAATTTCTTTAAAAAATTGATCGAATTCAAAAAAGCCGACGTTGGCGTTTTTTAGCCGTAATTTGGATAACACCACGTTCATCAAAGCGACTGCGAACGGTCGATGGATCGACATCGCTTGGTAGCTTGTATGTACGACGAACTTCACGAGTTACTGGGTCTCCAGTGCGTTGTTGATGGCATTCGACAAGTAGATTGTCGTTGATCACTTTGACCTGAAAAACAAAAAATTGAAATTTTAAAAACCGGGGGCTCGCAGTTTCTCCGATAGTGACTTCCAGAAGCACTCCAGAGCGTTTTACTCTAGAGTAAAATGTGACTCCAAGCATCACTCCCAGAGACTTTATTCTATAATAAAATCCTACTACATTAAACGTGTAATGTGTGTCCAGACGATCTCGGAAACGCTTGACTTAAACCCGGAATGTTATTACAAAAGTTGTAGGGGACGATGATAGAAGACAATTGACACCAAAATCATCGAAATCGAAGGAAATTTTTTNTGTCCAGACGATCTCGGAAACGCTTGACTTAAACCCGGAATGTTATTACAAAAGTTGTAGGGGACGATGATAGAAGACAATTGACACCAAAATCATCGAAATCGAAGGAAACTTTTTTTTCAAAAGCAGACTTGGCACTCCTGGCAATAACTAATAAATGTTGAGGAGTGCCACTCGAAGTCACAACTCCCGGCACTAAAAAAATACACAAAGGTGAAAAAAATTTTTTGTTTCCGATTTCGATGATTTTGGTATCAATCGTCTACTCTCATAATCCCTTACAACTTTTGTTTTAGCACTCGGGTTTGAATCTAACATTCCAGATAAACAAACAGACACACATTACATGTTTAATGTAGTTTAATTGTGCGAGACGAAAGCTTGTTACTCATTCTAACATTTCTTATGACATTTATTTAGACTAGGAAAATTTTTTAAAGAAAATAATGTTAGGCAAAATTCTATGACGATGATTTGAGGGGATAAACGTTTTATTCAATTTAAAAATCGATTCGTGGATTGAACCAGCGTAACTTCAACGTTGTTTAACTATCTGTTCTTTTATTTATCCACTGCTCTATAGTCCGTTTCTGCCCATAAAAGAAAAANCGTGGATTGAACCAGCGTAACTTCAACGTTGTTTAACTATCTGTTCTTTTATTTATCCACTGCTCTATAGTCCGTTTCTGCCCATAAAAGAAAAATACTCCGTGTGCGATGGCCAAGTGGTCCAAGAAGCCGACCTTCCGATCTGACAAGTTAAGCAACGTTGAGCTCGCACGTTCAATCCCACTAGGGTCGAAACTCTAGATTCACTTATACTCTAGTCACTACGAACCTGAACTAATCTATCAAGACCTATAGTTTCGCAGCACAATAATCTTACTTCGACATCTTTTGGTCCAAAAAATGCAGCATCAAGACCAACTTCAAAACGATCAGAAGTGTTAATAACTTTTACAACTTCTTCATTAGCTTGCAATGGCCAATCCCAGCTCATTTTTTAAAGAAAAATAAGTTACGAGCACTAAAAATTTGTATATAAAGTACACGGTACAAAAAATTTCTTGAGGCTAGGGGCTATAGCCCCTAGCCTCCCCCTTGGCTATCTAGCCATTAAACCATGCTTGCCCTGCTTTTTGGAATCTCGCCATGTTACCGAGTTTATAGTACCGCAATGAAAAAGAAAGCAAGAATCAATAAAGGATCACTCCTTAATTTACCCGGGGCAAAAAAGTTTTAAAGATTTTTTTATATAAAGGGTGAAGATAATAAAAACTGAAAAATAGCCAAAATGGTAACTGTGAAATTTTAGAAGCTNAGGATCACTCCTTAATTTACCCGGGGCAAAAAAGTTTTAAAGATTTTTTTATATAAAGGGTGAAGATAATAAAAACTGAAAAATAGCCAAAATGGTAACTGTGAAATTTTAGAAGCTAGTTTAAGATAAATCTTCAAATCTCGCGATTTTTGATCGAAGCCATCCTTTTTATAGTCATCAACATCTAGCCTGTTAGAGCAAACAGTTGTTTTTCCACTTCACTCATTATTGGTCATTTGTCCACTTTGTTTATAGCCGAAAATTGTGAGTTGTTTAAACTCAAATGTCCATTTGAAAACCTTCGGTACCTTACGCAATTCGATCCAGATGATAAAAAGCATCCGTACCAGGAAGGAATTACTTAAAATAGAGGATTTTAAAACAACTGGCACAAGAGTGTGCCGAGCATATTGATTACAACGAGTTCACACTTTAAACTAAAAATTCTGCAAAATAGGAAAAATTATTTTTGAGATGGGAAAATGATCAAGTATGGAAAATGTTCAAGCATGAAAACATGCTTTTTATACCTACAACAATTTTCTCTTATGCCACTGCTTCAATATTTAAAAAATTTATATGAGATCATTATTTACAGGGTGACAAAAAAAAGTTGCCCTCATTAATTTTTATAAGGATTTTCTTCATAATAGAATTTTTTTCACAAAAAGTGATGATCGACAAAGTTGTTCGTCGTGATCCCAGAAACAACTGTGTAGAGCAAACATGGGCAGCACCCCAGATGGAATTAAAAAAAACCCATAACCCTCATTTGGTCCCTCCATCCCGATGGGGTCGAAAAGTTGGCGACCAAAAAAAAGATTACATATAAATATGCTACTCCAAGCAACCTACTTTTCGACTATTAATCCTCAATGTGTCGGTCTTCCGACTCACATTCTACGTCTCCACCCCAACCCCGACCCACAGCCCCCCTTTGACCCGATCCCCCCCCCCCCCCAAGTGAAAACCTGGGGTCTGCCCATGTACAGTAAATGCTCGTTAAGCGGGTCCTCCCCCCTCTAGGATGGCCCGATTATCGAGCGTTTACTGTATGTTGTAGAGCATCACTTTTTGTGTAAAAATTTCTATTGTGAAGGAAATCCTTATGGAAATTAATAAGGGACACCTTTTTCCGGTCACGCTGTACAAGAGCACAAAAAACAATACTAATAACGCCCACAAATTTTAACTGAAAATTCTTGCATATCTTGAATTTTCCCTTCTTCTTGGACCCTCTTGAGCAATTCATCATAGCATTGCAATAAGAAGTGAGTATCACATCGAGCATACATAATTTGCTGTGATGATAAGGGTCTAAAAATTTTAAAATTAATTTTTTGATTTAAAATTTTATTTTTTTATAAAAAAGACAAAATTCAGAATAAATAAGATTGTCTTTTTACGGCTCTAGGAACTTCCACAACGAAAAAAGCGGAACTTCCACAACGGTCAATTTTCCCGTGAAAATCGTTGTGGAAGTTCCGCATGTCGTTTTGAACCCCGTTGTGGAAGTTCCTAGAGCCCTTCTTACCGTCTCTTCCAATCACTTCTCTGACAAGACTTGCTTAAAACCACGTCACAAAATTTTTCAACAATCCCAATATAACTATGTTTTTGAAGCTTGAGAATTTCGGAGGCTTTCCATGTATCAAACATGTTTGAAACACGGATTTCAAATGCTTGGCTCAGCCATTTAATGTCATTATCTCCACCGTGAAAGACCTAATGAAAAAAATTATGGAGATTGGAAAATTATCTTACCTTGACAATATTCGGGTTTTCAAAGGGCTCATTGAGGGTTCTTATCTGACTTCGCAATGGAATAGGGTCTATGATATAGTCGACAGTTCTAGTAGAAATTTGGATCAACCAGACATTGTAAGGAGAATACTAAAAGTCGATTTTAACTGAAAATGACTATATCCTTCACATTTGTACAAACTACTCCCACCTCCTCAAATTGGGAGGGGGGGAGGGTCGCGCATGAAAAAGAAAAAATTGTCCATATCGCAAAAAATAATGTCCCACGCGCAAAGCGGTGACAGAAAGGGAGGGCGCGGACAGGAGGTGGTCCGCGCAGGTTTTGAAATTGTGGGGATGTTTGTGTAGCCCTCTATATTGATCATGTATTGTTTGTATTATATGAGAGTTTATAGTCCATCGAGAGATGGCTGTTCCTCCTTAACACCTCAACTAGCCCACGGGCTACGCGCACGAAAAAGACTTGTTCTTTCGATTAGCTATGGAACTTCTCTCTCTCTCTCTCTCTCTAACAGTCCGCACAACATCACAAAAGAGGGTCAAATTTGTACACATGTGTATCCTATCGCATTTAAAAGTATCAGAAAAAATTCCCGTATACAGTTCTGTGAGCCCTAAGGTCCTTACGATGAAAAATCTTTACTTTACCTCTAAATCAACCGCAAACTCTGTCACATTATTCAAAATTTGAATCAATCGATTCAACAGTTTTTCTGTCCCGACAAATTCCAGAGGCACATCTTTTAACGATCTAACTCTCTATAAACTTGAATTAAAAATTTGTAAAAAATGTAAGGCTTACATGTAATGGTGTAAGTTCTTTTTGTTCTTCATACTTTTTAGAATTTTTAGACTTCTTGAAAAAGTTCTTGTACTGTCCTTCAATCCTTTTGCCACATGGAAAGCCTTTTGTGTTAGCAAACCCATCTTTATTAGAGCTATGAGGTGGCATATATGCAAAAATTCTAAAAAATAAACTTTGATTGGTTATTAATAGGTGTTTAATTAGAAAAAAGAAATTTGCAACGATTTAAAAAAGGTTCAAAGCTAATCGTTTCATAATAAAGATTTTTAAAAGTAAAATGAAAGTTTTTCAGTAAAATTTTAATTGGCTTTGGTTAATAAAACGATTTTTTCTAATACAATATTTTGACCATATAAATGGTTAGTTTAAATGGAAAATTGTAAAAAATAAATAAATAAGTATCTACAGGGTGATTCACATGAACCCATACACTCGAATATTCTATTTTTTATCGGCAATAGGACGGGATGCACCGCACAAAGTGCGAGCGCACGGACTGGGCGCACAAGGACTGAGCGCACGAACTGAGCGCACGGACTGAGTGCACGGACTGAGCGCACAAGGACTGAGCGCACGGACTGAGCGCACAATTTTCTTCCAAAAATGTGCGCTCAGTCCGTGCACTCAATCCGTGCGCTCATTCATTGTGCGCTCAGTCCTATAAAAACCGTGCGGTGCATTCCGTCCTATTGCCTTTTTATCGATATTTTTCAATTATATTTTATTTGAAAATGAAACATAACAACAAAAAAAACAAGTAACAGCTATTCGAAGTGGCCCCCTTCTGCTTCGACGCAGGCCTTGAGGCGCTTAAGGAAGTCATCCACTATCCTCGCCAGAGTTTCCACCGATATTTCGTTCCATGCCTTGATTAGCGCTCGCTTCAAAGATTCAACTGTTTTGATCATTTCCTTCGCACGCTAGATGTTCCTCCGATTTCGAGAGCTTTTTCGGGTCTTCCTTTTGGCTTGTTCTCGTGCCTCCCAGTTTCTTCGTAACGCTTGATATGGTTTGAGATGGTCATTACGGGGACATCAAGAATTTCCGAGATTTTCCTAATCGATAAACCTTTTTCACGAAGTTTAATCATAGCATGTCGCATTTCAGCCATTTTTTGTCTGTAAATAAGCTTCTTATATATGTAGAATGAAAAAAAATATCGATAAAAAATAGAATATTCGAGTGTAAGGGTTCATGTGAACCACCCTGTACTCCCATCCTACACACTATAGAAGTAGCCATGTTGCGATTGGGGGGGGGAGTGAATTTCGGCTTATGATTATCATCAAGAAAAATTATCACGCCGGACAATTGCCACCACATGTCCCGTTTTGTCCTATGATGACAATTTTTCGTGGTGACAATCTTAGACAAGACATCGATATTTTATTAGGCTGCGTTCAAGCATGTCAAAAAAGTTGTCGAAAAGTTGTCAAAAAAGTTGTCAAAAAAGCTGTCGAAAAAAGTTGTCGAGAAACAAAAGGGTCGCGAGTTCGAATCCCGCTTGGAGCTTAATTTTTTGCACAACTTTTTTGTGCAAAAAATTAAGCTCCAAGCGGGATTCGAACCCGCGACCCTTTTGTTTTTCGACAATTTTTTTCGACAACTTTTTGGACAACTTTTTTGACAACTTTTCGACAACTTTTTTGACATGCTTGAACGCAGCCTTAAGCATAATTTTAGCATGCCATATGTTTGTCTAGCCTGCGGAGAATCAAAACTTCCACGATTTTCTATTCCAGAAAATCCAATCAGAAGTCAAAAATGGCTAAATTCTCTAAATATCCCTAAAGAAAAGGCATCAAGATATTCCCGCCCTCGTATATGTTTGAAGCATTTTGATGAATCTAGCATTGTTTATGAAAATGGCAAGCCATGTTTGATCAAAGATGCTTGTCCGATATTGAACCCGATAACGACTCAACACAAAATAACGATTCAAGAAGAAGAACCTGAAGAACAAATCCCTAAAAATAGAAGAATCTGGATTAAAAAACAGATCTTGACTAAAGAAAAACTTTATGAGATTTCTCTACCTTCGACATCAGTTCCAAATATTTCCAACCAGCCTCTTTATCGCGGACCCACAAATTCATACAAAGCCAAAAATCAATTTCAAGAATTTATCAACTGTGATCACCATCCAGTATGTGCAAATTTTGTTGATGATTCTAATAATATTAGAGGTGATTTTTTAAATCCTACTACTATAAAAGTGTAATGTTTGTCTGATCGTCTGTCTGTCGAGCGATCTCAGGAACGTTAGATTTAAACCCTCAACACTAAAACAAAAGTTGTAGGGAAAAGAAAACGATTGGCACCAAAATCATCGAAATGGGATACAAAATTTCTTTCACTTTTTACCCCTTAGACCAAAGGGAAAAATCGATTTTTCAAAAAGTTCTCTGAATCGACTGATTTTTTGTAATCGGGGGTTTTCGGGTATGGGGAACAAGAATCAAAGGAATTTTTGAATTTTGGCCGCAGGGAGGGGTCGAATAGGAAATTTTCATTTTAAAATTTTGAATGTTCTAATGTTTCATTATTCGTGTCGATAAAAAAATTTAATTGATTCATGCAATATTTCATGAATCAATTGAATTTGCTTATTGAAACGATTGATTAAACATTTGCAAGTCCAAAAATTAACATGAAAAGTGGCAATTAAACTCGGAGTCACCCTCGGAGATTCCCTTCTTCAACCCTCCGAGCGCGTTAGCTCTCGGCTTTCGGTACTATTAAACGGTGATTATAGTCTGTGAGAGTATTCATTGGAGAAAGATAAAGTTTACTTGTGGAGTAAAATTTTTTCTTTTCGCGAGGACTATATATACGCATTTAGCATTTTGTTTCCCGCTACCACTCAAAGAAAAAGCTATACAATTTCAACCTGGTATGTGTATAGTAGTTCTCAAGATGTTTTCAGTAATAAATTGGAATAAGTAATAATGAACTTTTTAGATATCAATAAAAAATAATTTAGGAAAAAATGTGATGTGATCAGTTCATTTCAAGTTATTCCTAGTTTCTTAAAAAGAAAATTGGTTGAAGAAAAAAAGGTGGACGATAAAATGCCTGTAAAAATTGTTAAGATTACTCGTAATGGTGTATGTAATAATATAGTAAGTTGTAAAGAAGTGTGGGATAGTAATGCTCAAGGCGTGTCAAATTTGCCATGTTATTTACAAGGCACGGCGGTCGAAGCTTGCAAAAAATAGAATGCAGAAATGTCTGGCATAGCTTAGTGGTAGATCACTCGATTTTCAGTTTCTAATGGGGAGGGTTCGATCCCCAGAGGCCTTATCATAAATCAAGGTTTCATTGATGAAGGCTTGAATTATGATACTAAACTGGAGACCGAGCGCCTTCGGGTCTCTCGGCCTCACTTCCGAGCGTCCCAAGTGACGCTCCGAGCTGCGTTTCCGATCGACGCTCCCGAGTGGTTCATCGTGTCTTATTGGTGCCCAAAATTCGCATATTTATAAGTACTGTGTCAAATTTAACACTTTTGACGCTTTGAGCATCACTAGTGTGGGGGTAGATAAAATTTTGTGCACCACACATTGTATTCTAAATTTATAGATCCAAATCAAACGTAACTCTAAAATAGCACCGATGACAAGAAATTCAACAAATTTAATACAATGCGCTTCTATGCAAACAATGCTACATTCTAACAATTTTATGCCCGATACAGGAACTCCAATGATAGTAAAACAAGAAATTAAAGAATCTGTTGAGAATAACACTGTTGTTAAATTAGAGCCTCCAGAATCAATGCCAGAAGTATCAGCAATAAAATTAGAGCCATATTCTGAAATAGAACACGATTTGTTGTCGCATGAAATTCATCATAAAAAATTTGGGAAGGATAGCAAATCTCGGTTTCAAGTTAAGGAAGAGCCTCTGGAGCTTGAACAAGAAATGGTATATCCGTTATGTGTTAGAAGAACTTAATGAAAACGAAAAATAATGCAAGAAAAACATTGAATATCTTAATATTTTTCTATGCGAGATATCCGATCTTTAATTGACTATTATGAACTTTATTCTGT
Source organism: Acrobeloides nanus (assembly GCA_900406225.1). Taxonomy (NCBI): domain Eukaryota; kingdom Metazoa; phylum Nematoda; class Chromadorea; order Rhabditida; family Cephalobidae; genus Acrobeloides; species Acrobeloides nanus. The sequence goes on from OZJO01009694.1 coordinate 22,805, forward strand.
TATAGTTTATATCAACAAAAATAAGATTTTCACATGCCTTCAACACCAGATCTTTGAATTTGAAAATATTTATTTTTATAATATGCAAATTTTTGATACAGATCTATACTGTATAATATTATTCTATTAAATAAAACTGTATGTAAAATATTAAAATAGTAAATATTTACATTTAAACATAGACAAAACCTGCAAAATTCTATTAAAATTTTAACAAAACATTTAAAAATCGAAAACATTGAAAACGTATATAAGGATTCATATTGGAAGAATCAACACTCAAGTTTTCGTTTTCATAAATATTCTACTGCACTAGTTGCAATATATGATGCTAAGCCGCGCGTTGACTGGTTTCGCCATAGTCGGTTTGTTCGTGGTAATTTTTAAAAGGCTTTTAATAAGTTGAAGAAGTCCCAATTGAGATCTCCGAACAAAATACACCCCGACTCCGATTAAAATATGGGAAAACAAAGTGCCCTTTTGGGTGTCCCAAAAGGGCACTTTTGCGATTTTTTCAAAAATTTTCAAGTTTTTTAATTTTCATCAAAATAAATCTATAGGGATTTTTCTATGCGAGAAATCGATGGCGCGCATTTTCGGAACTTGAAAACCCCTGATCATGTATCTATGTTTGCTAAAAAAAACCTCCTAAATGATTATTTTGGTGAAAACTTAAAATTTTTTGGAAAAATCACAAAAGTGCCCTTTCTGATACACCCTGAGAACAATTTGCAAGTTTGAAAAAATAAGATCTTTAAAGGACCATTTACGCGAAAAAAGACATCATTTTTGTTGATATTATGAAAATTAATGAAAAATTGAGCTATTTTTGTTTTTACTATATCTTCTGAATTGTTACCGTTTTCAGGATAATTGCATATGAATCAGCCAGTGATAATTTGTCCGTGATTAGTGTCCTCGTGACAAATGTCTGTAACTTTTGTCTGTAACTGTGACAACTGTCCTAGTACCCGAAAATAGGAAAAATTTGAATTTTATAATGCTTGATCAATCATTTCAATAAACAACTTTTATTGAATCAGGAAAATGACATTGTCATGCATGTTTTCGTTTTAATAAACAGATAAAACTTATTACGCATTTATTTCGACAGCTGTAACGATTCAGAATTTAGAGTAAAACAAAAAATGATCCAGTTTACATGAATTGCCATAAACAAAATTGACTTCATTTTCCTGAGTGGAGTGGTATTTAACACCTATACCTAAGATTATAGAAAATTTTAAACCCTTATTTGCTGAATATGTCTAATACATTAACTTTTAGGCATATTCTTATGCTCAATCGGATATTACCACAAGCACTAACTCAGTTCCTAGTGTAAATTCTTCTGCTACGTTTTCTACACAACCTACGTTTTCCACAAGCACCGCTCCAGTATCCTCGAGCACCTCTTCAGTGCCCTCAAGTAACAGCACCGCTAGTGTTGGTAGAAGCACAGCTAGTAGTTCATCCTTATCATCTGAGCGAAGTTCCTCATCAAGGGAATCTGGAGAAAAACAATAAAAGTAGTAATAGACGTGGCAATGGACGCGGTCATGGAAATGGTTTCGCTTTTGGGCATAATCAAAATGAATAAATGCCTTTTCAAAAGATATATTCGAATTTTACAAACACAATGCTGTTTTCTTTTAAATGCTTCTATTTTTATATGAACATTTATTCTGTCATTAAATTTTGAATAAATTCATTGCAAATTTTTTTACATATTTAAAAAATTTGAATGGGCAGATTACATAGGAAAAAATGCAGACAATGTGATAAAGTCGATATAAGGGAGTCGGAATCAAAAACTTTTTCAAGGCACCCTCAAAAATAGCCTAAAGTGTAACCAGTGGACTCTACAAAAGCTTTAGAGGATCCAGAAGAACCAGAGGATCCAAAAAGAGTCCCTAGATCCTTTCGATTTCAAAAAATGCAGTTCGGCGATTTAGGCTGTTTGTAGGGGTTCCAAGAACTGTTAATTCTGGTTTCCTTATATACTATTATATGTATTACCATTATATAAGCCCTAGAATTTTTAAATTAGGCAAAGGTTTTCGGACCCGACCAGGACTCGAACCTCTTGGCTACCGTCCAGTGCACTACCATTATGCTACTGAGACCTACAACTGATGCCCGTTAGTTGATGTTCGGGTTCGAGTCCTGGTCGGGTCCAAAAACTTTTGCCTAATTTAAAAATCCCCTATATTTCTACGTTCTCGGCGTGGTCCGATCTTCACTATTCCTAAAAATGAGCTTATAAGCCCTTGGATAAACTTTTCTTTTGATCAACTTTTTGCAAAATTTGTCATCAGTATGACAACTTTCAAAAATAGTTTGAATTCTAATAAATTGTTAACAGACTCTCTAAATTCGATCGCTTGGAGTTTTTCCTAGCATGATTATTCTTTTAAATTTTTTTGTCCTAGTTCATATTAATAACTTTAAAGCATGTAATCAATTTTAATATTGTTTTGTTATTTTTAGGCATAAAAAATTTTTAAACAAATATTATGATGTCAAATTTATAGAATTGACATAAATTTTCTTTAAATTAAAAACACCTGTTAAAAGTATTTTAAATTCAAAACTATAAATACATGAATTCATAAAACATCTGGAGACTGGTACTGGCTGAGACCAAACCTTTTCTTTTCTTAAAAGTACTTGGTATTGAAGTCAGCTTTTTAAAAAATTCAATTGTCCTTTTGTAATTTTGAGCTTTGTAACAGAATTTGAAAAGTTCATAACTAAAAACAACTCAATTGTTAGTGCACTGCTATTATTTAAATGTTGAAATTTTTTGTTTAATAAAGATTGTGTTCAAACTACAAACTATGGCCAATGACAGAACAAGAAAAGCTAAGAATGTACAGGGTGTTTCAGATGAAATCTACCTATTTTATTTTGACATAGCTTTTTTCTGGAAAAGTATTCTGAATTTCCGACTTTTGGAAAATAACGAGCTAATTTGTCCATTTTATGCATGTTTTTTTTTGCATTTGAAAATCTTGACTTTGGGCAAAAAGTTTTCGCTCGAGCTGGGATTCGAACCCGCCTCTTTATGAGCAAAAAGCGAGAGCCATACCACTCGGCTATTAAAGGTTGATTTCGCTGGGAAATTTTAAATGAGTGACTAATCGACCTTCATAGCCGAGTGGTATAGCTCTCGCTTTTTGCTCTTAAAGGGGCGGGTTCGAATCCCAGCCTGGGCGAAAACTTTTTGCCCAAAGATTTTCAACAAAAAAAACATGCATAAAATGGACAAATAGCTCGTTATTTTCCAAAAGTCGGAAATTCAGAATACTTTTCCAGAAAAAAGATATGCCAAAAAAAAATCAGACAGCTGCTGCACGCAGCAGCTGTCTGAGGCAAGGACTGGCCCTTTAACTTTCGCAGGAAATTTGATTTTCGCAGGAATGAGTCTTAGAAAGTGCAAAAAAGTGTTTCTGGGGTTTTTTGACCCGCTGAATCGAATTCCGGCGTTATTTTTCGACAAAAAGTTCAGTAAAGAGGTGTACTGGTATTCAGACTGGTATTTCGGATTATAGAGGTCTAGGGGTCAGGGAAATGTTGAAATCACCTAATTCCATCAGGAATCGATTCCCCGTTCGAAAAAAACCTATAGGATAATGTAAAAAAGAAGTTTTTGATTCAAATTGGAAAAGATAGAGCAATTTTTCTCCATAGGTGCCTTATCAGGGCTCAACAGTGCCAAAACTGAAAGGAACAGCCCCAAAAACATTAAATTCGTAGTTCATACTGCTTAAATTATCGTTCTGAGCAACTTTCAAATCAACCGCGGCATTTTCCCACTTTTTTTCAAGTTTGCCACACTGTGGCTCAGAGAAAGGAAATGCTCGGAGAAGAAAGGAAACTCTCGGTGGAAGAATCGCTCGTGAGTCTTCACACTCATTCCTTCTTCTCCCCTCCGAGCGCGTTAAAGCTCGGCTCCCGGTCATACATAGGCAGCACCCCAGGTGAAATTTTCAAAAAAACCCGCAGCCTTCATTCGTACCCCCCTCGATGGGGTTGAAAAATTGGCAACCAAAAAAAGAGTGACAAATTTAAAAAATATTCTTTTTTTTCAAAAATAAATATGCTGCTCTAAGCAGCCTACTTTTCAACTATTAATCCTCAATTTGTCGGCCTTCCAACCCACATTTTACGTCCTTCCCCTCGCACCCCCCCCCCCACAATCCCTTCCCCCAACCCGACCCACAACCTCTCCCCTCCAGGTGAAAATTCTGGGTCATCTGGGGTCTGCCCATGTCTGCTCCCGGTACTAATACAAGTATTTTATTGACGAAAAAGATTTTTATTGCTAAAAAAGCATTATTGCCAAAAAGTTTTTTTTGCTGAAAAATGTTGATCCTTTTAAGATTCTCTAAAATTAAAATTTAAACCCCGGGATAGAACACTCCCCTGTTCACGATGGTTTTTGCGCCGCTCTACCGACTGCGCCATTGATTACGCCTTTGTCATGATTTTTAAAAATATTTCCGTCCCTTTTCTGTTTTACGTTTTCTCAAAACCATCTTGAGCCTGGTACTAGCAGAACCAAGCAGAACCAATGCTTTTCATTTCCTTTCATAGTATTGTATCCAACTATTTAAGCTCGATTGTACATTTTTTTCTTTTTGTCTCTTTTACCCCCTTTAAATTCAAATAACTAATAATAAACTTTGATTAAAATGTTAAGCATTTTCAAGAATAATGGCTTTTGTTCAAATCGAATCTGTGACCGATTTAATTGAAGAAAGGAAAAATGTAGGCGCCTGTGAATTTAATGCTAATTTTGAGAAACTAATTAACAGTGATACAAATTTTTCGAAATATTGAACAATGCATAGAAATTCTAGAAAGGTTATGAGAACAATAATCTTTTTACTTTATGATGCTTGATCATGTGATTCTGCCAATTTTTGTTATTGTTTAAAAAAGTGCTTTTTTTAAAATGGATTTTTTGTATTCAAAATTCTAATATTCTAATGGATTTTACTTAACATGTCCAAAACAGGTGACTAAGAGTTGACGTTTAATATTAAAAGGGTCTGTTATGACAGTGATGAATTTCCTCTGCATAACGATATCTAAAAGCTATATTGCAATAATTACTCATTTTTCATATACGAAGTAGTGTTTACATGAAGAGAGGACGACCGAGAAATTCCAATGGGGATACTCATTTTCAGCCGAATCTGAAAAATTCCTTTGGTTCCCTCTTATGTTTTTCCCCAAAATTGTTTAATTTTCAGAAAAAAGTACAGGGTGGCCAAAAAAACTGGATTTTTGCGATTTTTCGAGCAAATTTTTGCAATAAAAATTTTTTTGAATTTTTGCAAAAATGACTTTTCTAGGGGTAATTTTATGCGAAAAATCGATTGTGCGCATTTCCGAAGCGTTAAAAACGCTTCCTTGACCCTGATTCAGGGAAGGTGGTGGGTGTATTGAAGCGAAAATCGAAAAATTTTCGGATTTTTATAAGAAAACCGTCGATTCTTAGGTTTTTCTAGGCGGGTAATCGATTGCGCGCATTCCCGAACCGTGAAAACGCTTCCTTGATCCTGATTAAGAGAAAAAAACCAAAATTTGATTTTCGCTTTAAAACACCAATCCCTTCTCTGAATCAGGGTTAAGGAAGCGTTTTCACGGTCTGGGAGTGCGCGCAATCGATTCTTCCCTACATCCCTGGTAATAAGATATCAAGATCTTTTCAGTGAATAAAATAAAAATCTATCCAATTTTTCTATGTTGAACTCAAAGCATCTATGGTTGGGATTGTAGTGGTCTTGTTGAGATTTTTCATTAATCTAGTATCTTAATAGTGTTTTGCAGAGTATTATTTTACTTGTTTACATCTTACATTTAAGAAACTTAATTTCCGGCCAAATTCAAGATCACATGGGGGTATTTACGATTTCTTTTTATAAGACCCTTGAATGAAAAATAACAAAATTCGATTAGAAGAATAGATAATCTTTAGTTTATAGCGTATGAGATTAGGAAAATGTTGGATTATAAAGAGCAAAGTATTGTAAACTAGAAGTGTATATTGTATCGAATATGGTAAAGCAAAAGAGCAATGTAGTCCCAAAAAAGAGATTTTATTCGTGACTTTTTCAAGCTTTTAAAATTTTCTCCAAAATAACCCTGTAAGGGCTATGAGAGAAGTCGAAGTTGCTAATTGGTGGACCTTGAAAATGCTTCCCTGATCCTGATTCATTTTTGAAATTGGGCAAAAGTTTTCGGACCCGACCTTTTGCCCAATTTCAAAAATTAATATATTTCCACGTTCTCGGCGTGGTTTAATCCGAGCTTCCATAAATTATATTATCAAAAATTATCATCTATCGGTAATCCCTACGTCCGTCTTGTACTGTTAATCGGTCGGATGGCACACAAGTGTTAATCACAGTGTGTGTAGTGGATAAATACACCGCTAAGTATTTACCAAATAACGGGCATTAGTTGTAGGTCTCGGTAGCACAATGTAGTGCTCTTGGACGGTAGCCAGGAGGTCCGGGTTCGTATCCCGGTCGGGTCCGAAAACTTTTGCCCAATTTCAAAAATTAATATATTTCCACGTTCTCGGCGTGGTTTAATCCGAGCTTCCATAAATTAAATTATCAAAAATTATCATCTATCGGTAATCCCTACGTCCGTCTTGTACTGTTAATCGGTCGGATGGCACACAAGTGTTAATCACAGTGTGTGTAGTGGATAAATACACCGCTAAGTATTTACCAAANTAACCCTGTAAGGGCTATGAGAGAAGTCGAAGTTGCTAATTGGTGGACCTTGAAAATGCTTCCCTGATCCTGATTCAGGGAAGAGATGTGTTATTGAAGCGAAAATAGGCTAATCCAGTATCGGAAAAGCGTTTTTAAGGGTTAGCAATGCGCGCAATCGATTTCTCGAATAAAAACTCTTATAGTGTTATTTTGGTGAAAATTTTAAAAACTTGAAAATGTTTTAAAAAATCGAGCAAAAATTAAAAGTCTCATTTTTCACAATTCACATTTTCGCAAACACAATTGCAATTTTTTGGGAAGGGACCAAACTTAAAAAATTCTATTTTTTAATTTATAAAAATCTCATTTGGGCCAAAAAACTAAAATATTTTATCGCGTGACATTATAAAGTTTTTCGAACACGGGGTACCCTATGTTCGAAAACCCCCAAGTACAAAAATCAACCAATTTGGAGCCAAAATAAAAAAGTTGATTTTTTAACATGAGATACCCCGATAGGTGGTCAAAAAAATTTTTTCTCGCTAAAAACATTTTTTTGGGTTAATATTTCTAGTTTTCATCCAATATTAGGCTTATTTTACATTTCTCGATCATTTTTCGATGAAAAATTTTTTTGTCGAAAACCTCAACCCCTTCCTTTAAAAGACATTTGACTACTGTAGTGAAAATATAAATCTTGAAAAGTTCTTAATTTTGATACACTACAGAAGAATCAATATGGCTACAAAGGGAAAGGAAGTTAAGCTGCTGTCCAAAATCCTATATTTCCTTTCTTTTATATCGAGGCAATAATTTTTGAACCTTTTTCTCTTTGAGCTTTTTAATAATTAAATTTTTATTTTTAACTTTATTATTTTTGATCAAATGAGATAGGCATACTGACGTAAATACCGTACATCTAATTCACTTTAAATATGACTTTGGATTGTAAGGTAGAATAATAGGTAAGAGACGTTTTCTTGAACACTCGAACTTGAAAGGGCATAGTGTTAAACGGTTCGACTGGGCTCCAAATTGAATTTATTTAGTGAGATTGACGCTTGGAAAAATTTTTAAAAGTTGTTTCGAGTCAAAATTCGGTTTCTAAAAAATTCAAAACCTTATTCGAAGTTCAAAAACCCGATTTTACGTTGAATTTTTGATTTTTCTAAACTCTCTAGAATTATCCTAGGTAATTTTTTCGGCCAAAATTTCAATCTGACCGATGTATTTCAACGTGGAGAAAATTTCTAGCATGGTTTCGAAAAAATCAGAGAAAAATTTTTTTTCGAACCCTCCAACTGTGCCCTCTTGTAAAAATGGCCCAAAAATCGAAGTTTCTCGGATTTTTTCGAAACCATGCTAGAAGTGTTTTTCTTGTTGAATTACATCGGATAGATATAAATTTTGGTCGAAAAAAATTATATAGGGTGTTTTAGACAAGTTAGAAAAATCAACGTAAAATCGGATTTTTGAGCTTATAATAAGGTTTTGAATTTTTTAGAACCCGAATTTTGACTCGAAATGACTTTTAAAAATTTTCCCATGAGTCAATCTCACTAAATAAGTTCAATTTGGGGCACAGTCGAACCGTTTAAGGCAATGTTTGAACTCTTGAGATAGTATCTCGTAACATCTAAAAAGTTTCCACTTTTAGATCTAAACACAGGTGACCCTCTTAAATTGTCGAATTTTTTTGCTAAAATAATATTTTTAGTGTTGCTCTATAAGACTGCATCAAAAATTTTTTTAAATCGACAAATTTTAGGTACTTTTGACCCTCTCAAAAATGTCACTTTTCTACTAAAACATCAAAAATTAGCAGAAAAATTGAGCTAACTCCAAAACTATGAGGCGAACATTTAGGAACACTTGTACACTAATTCTACTCGGTATTTTAGACATTTTTGTCAAAAATTTTCGAAAAAAGAACACCGCTTAACCTCTGCTAAGCCCTGCACAAAATGCAAAATTGTGATTTTTATAATTTTTGATAAGTTCGACAGACTGGTTAGACAACGATTAATTTTTTGCAGCAGAAGCGGTGAGGATTGGGGAAGAAAAATTAATTCGTTGTCTAGCCTGCCTGTCGAACTTATCAAGGAGAATAAATTTCATAGGCATATAATGAGGGGCAAAAGATCTCCTTGATAAGTTCGACAGCCAGGCTAGACAAAGATTTAAGAGTCGATATCTTGAAAGCTCAAACATGGGAAGGACACAGTGAAAAAGTTGTTGGAATTTTTGTATTTTCTCTCTAAAATGGAAATTAAAAGCTTTTTAACTAATTTTTTTCTAAAAAAAATCCCATGACGGTGGCTATCGAATGAGCCTTCGGGCGATGGAAATGGATTTAAACTCGATTTTTGGCGACTTTTCTAAAGATGGAGTATTATGTAACGTCTAGCAGAAATATATATGAAAAATATACTTTTTACGCCAAGCATTTTCTACTGTGACAAAATCGCGCTTCTAAATTACTGTAGAAGCACGATTTTGTCTCAGCAGAAAATGGCTGACGAAAAAATTGGACTGAACATAGAAAATGAGAAACTCTTGGATTTCGCTAGAACCGGTGTAAATCGACTCCACTCTATGAATAGAGTCCAAAAAAGTCAACAAAATTTTGGGACGAACTTCTAAATATGACTTTTTGAGGGTAAAAAATTCACAAAATTGTTAAGAGAAACAGATTTTTAAGCGTTAGCAGTAGAAATGAGATCGAAAAAAGACTTTTAAAAACTTTTTCATGCATTAATCTCACTTTATAAATTCATCTTGGATCGCGCTCGAACCGTTTAAGGCAAACTTTATACTTAAGAAAGTGCCTCTCTTAAAAACTTTGGACAGCCCTAAAACCATGAAAATGAAGTTTCTACCTTAAAAGGATGAGTGTTTCGTAATACGGAATTTTTGTACAATTTTTTACGATTAAAATCTCGGAAATGATTTTCCGACCCCAAAACTCGATCCCTTTGGTCCCCCTTTTATGTTTGGATTTTGAGATGATGTATATGCGTATATCTCCGATGAGGCTCCGAGATTTGCCTCGATCATGATGCCATTGGAATGCTGGTAACGGGAGCTAAATTTAGAGCTAATGAAAAAATGGCGCTCGCCAACCACTGGGAAGATAGAGCAAAAAAATATAACGTGTTTCACAGAGAGATTTAAAACAAGTGACGGTTACATGGCAAAGTACGAAATGACGCCAACTGCACGCATAAGATCGAGGGTTCAATCCCGCTGGAGCCATTTCTTTTTGCAGTGTCCAAAACTGATAAAAATTTTTGCCTAGGTGTTTTTTAGCCCAAAAATACGAATTTGATGTTTTTATTACTGCCAAACCTCAGGAAATACGATTTTTTCAATTTTTCAAAATTTTTCAATTTTGATCAAGAGAAAAATAAATGGCTCCGCGCGGGATTGAACCCTCGACCTTATGCGTGCAGTTGGCACCACTTCGCACTTTACTATGTAACGGGCGCTTTTTATTAAATCTCTCTGTGAAAAACGTTATAACTTTTGAACCCCTAAAAATCGGAAAAATCGCTCTATCTTCTAAACCATATAAGTTTGAACGGATCATATATATGAAAAATGTAGTAGAAGTCATAAGGAATCCAACGACACCAAAACCATTTCATATGGAGCTATGGTTTGAGAGTTATGATTTTTTGATGTTTACTCTATATTTTGCAAAGCATAACCCCGTATCACAGAATGGTTAAGTCGGATCAAAAAACGAACTTCAAATTCGTGTTTTTCGACCCCAAAAATGGGGGTATGATATGTTTTAAAATATTTTTGAACAACTTTTTTGGCACTTTTGATCGATTTTTTTCGAAGTTTCGAGATGTCGTCTCTTAAAATTTTAATATTTTTCTTATTAAAATGTTTCCTTGGATTGTAAGGTGGAATAATAGGTAACATCTAAAAAGTTTCCACTTTTAGATCTAATATAAAGGGTAATGATTGCATCCAACGGATATCGTGAACGTCATAAAATTGTGCTTGCGAAAAAATTATTTTGCTAATATTAGAAAGTTTAAGACGATTAAAAGTGTATAGTGTTTTGCTTTTAGTATTTTGCTTTTAACAAATGTGTATTGCATCATCTTTGAGGAGATTTTACATTTATTAAAGGGAAGTGACATTTATGGACTATCCAAGAAAAATTTTTTTTGCCAAAACAGCCTATATAGGGGTAAAATCATGCGAAAAATAGATTACACGCATTCCTGAAGCGTAAAAAGCTTCCCTGATTCAGGGAAGCAAAAAATTTTTTCGATTTTTACTTTGTGCAAAAAAATTGGCTCCAAACGGGATTCGAACCAGCGACCTCTGTGACCAATAGGCTACTGCTTTATCACTGACTCACAGAGGTTTGAAGAAGAAGCGTCTTTTCAAACCAAGTACAAGGTCGAAAAAATCTATATTTTCCCTGAATCAGGGTCAAGGAAGCATTTTCACGCTTCGGGAATGTGCGCAATCGATTTTTCGCATGATTTTACTCCTATATAGGCTGTTTTAGCAAAAAATTTTTTCTTTGATTAGTCCATAAATGTCACTCCCTTAAAGGGAGGTAAAATCCTCATTTTTCTTAAGAAATTTTATGTTTTGGGGGCTATGGCCCCCTGCTCCTCCCCCCTCCCCCGCTGGCTCCGCCATCACCCCTGTATAGGGTCCCACAAATGTCAAAATCGAAAAATAATGGTAAGCAAAATTTTTTCATGTAATTTTAAGGAGTGATTGTTTTAACAACTTTTTTGTATCATTAGAAATAAAGATTTTGACCAATGGGAATCGAGCCTGCGTGCTTAACGTCCAAATCGGACGGTCTGGAAATCACCGACCAAAGAAATCTGTGGCCGAACTTTTTAAAATCATTCAGGGAAACGAACTATAGTTTCAGCCCCCGCTGGTCGCCTAATTGGGAATTAGGGAATTAGTGAGTACCTCATAAAAAATTGAAATTTGTTAAATTTCTCTCCCCCTCCTCCTCTAAGATTTATATTCAGACTTTAAAATTTGTTGTAGTTTTGAACGGAAAAGTTATGATTCATATCTCAAGGGTGAATGAAAAAGCAATTACTTACTTAATTAAAATCCTACGCTTTCCACGGCTTAAAATATCCTTGCATGTAAAAGTTAAATAAAAAGGTAGGCAATCTTGTTTTTAAAAAAAGATATGCGTCACAATAGACCATTGATATACTTATTGCGTGAATAAAAAATGACCTCACTACAGGGTGTTCTAAAAATTTGGTGGCATTTAGCTATAAGGAATTTATCGTCAAGATGGCAAAAAAGATTAGCACTAAAGGAGCAAGTGGCGTAAAATTCATCTTGAATAGGGAGGATTCGATCATCGGAGTGCGATATTTTATTTGTATCGAATCAAAATAGAGTAAACTTCTTTAAAATTACATGAAAAAATTTTGTCCGTCATATTTTTTCGTTTTTGACTTATGAAGGTCCCTATACAGATATCTCTAGTGGATAATTTCATCTGAAAACAATGCCGTACTCAGAATTTATGAATAAAATTGTCATTTTTGGCCAAAAAATCGCAAAAAATAGTCATTTTTTGACGATTTTGGGTGAAAAAATATCATTTTTTATTGAAAAATTTGAAGGGAAATTTTGAAAAAATTTTATTGAAAAATTTTGGGTAAAATCATGCGAGAAATCGATTGCGCGCATTCCCGAAGAGTAAAAATGCTTGCTTGACCCTGATTCAGGGAAATAGATGTGTGTATTAAAACGAAAATTGAAAAATTTTGAAATTTCTTCCTCAAAATCATATTTCTGGGGGTAATTTTATGCGGGGAATCGATTGCGCGCATTTCGAAGCTTGAAAACGCTTCCCTGACCTTGACTCAGGAAAATTAGTACATGTTGGATTTTCGCTTCAATACACACTCTTATTTCTCTGAATCAGGGTCAAGGAAGCATTTTCAAGATTCGGGAATGCGCGCAATCAATTTTTGCATGATTTTACCCTTATATAGGCTGTTTTGGCAAAAAATTTTTCGACGGAGATTAGTCCCTAAATGTTACCCCTCCTTTAAAAAAACGATCAAAAAGGGGATTATATTTAAAAAAGGGGTCTTACTTTAAAAAGGGGGCATTTGTCCCCTTTCGGGGGCGCTATATATATATTCATATTTTTAGTTTTTCGTGGCAAATGCGTTCGTGGCAAATTCTTCGTGACGAATGCGTTCGTGGCAAAACAGGCTATGCCAAAAAGGGCAATTTTGCGATTTTTGTGCGCACTTTTTCAAGTTTTGTCATTTTCACCCAAATAACTTTATAGGGGCTTTTTATGCGAGGAATTGATTGCGCACATTACCAGAACTTGAAAACGCTTTCTTGACTCTGATTCAGGGAAGAGATGTTCATATTGAAGCGAAAATAGGCTAATACAGGACCAGGTAACAGTTTTCAAGGTTCGACAATGCGCGCAATCGTTTCCTCGCATAGAAAAACCCGCTATAAGTTTATTTTGATAAAAATTAAAAAACTTGAAAATTTTTGAAAAAATTGCGCAAAAATTGTAAAATTGCCATTTTTATTGGGCATCCTGTACAATATTATTTGGAGAAGATAATTATTATCCAGATAATATTATCATCGCCGAGATAATATTATCTTCGATATTATCCAGAGCGAGATAATCGAGATCAGACATTAACAAACCCCACCCAATCCCCCCCCCCTTCTCAAATTGGAGGGGGGGGGGGTCAACCGATCACCAATTTTGGAAGTCGTCCGATCAAATTTTTTTGAAAATCTTAGCCAACCGATCAAGGCTTAAGGGCCGACAAAATCTCCTTTATGGTCAACCGATTAAGGACTCAACATTTTGGGGGATAGTTGTTAACGTCTGATCGATATAATAGATAATGATTATCGAAATCAAATCGATAATAATTATCCACATGATAATATTATCATAACTCGTTATTTTTTATTATTATATTATCATAACTCACTATTTTTTTATTATATTATTTTTTAACTTTCGCCCAAAACTAACATCTTATGCTATCGCATGTCTTGTTTATCAACGCTTACGCGAAGTAAAGGATTTTCACTCCGGAAAACGGCTTATCCCTTAGCCTAATGATTTCTCAGTATTTTGGTAAATGTTTGGTTATCTGAATACGGGATAGTAGATTGCTTCATTGGACATCAGCTTATCCTTAATCCTAGATATTTCCATAATAAAAAGTTTGATACACTTAATTATTTAATTATTAAACGAAATCAACATTATGATTTCTGGGAAAGTTTCATAATGTCCTTAATAGCTTAAGAACTAAACGTGATCAGTATAGTGTTTCCGGATTTATTCGATTTTTTGTGAGAGAATTAAATGAAATGAATACAGTAGGAATAATATTTTTATTTACAGGGTTATTAAAAACAGAAATTTTGAGATTTTTGAGTGATTTTTTCAAAAAATTTCAATTTGTTAAATTTTCGCCAAAATAATCATATATGTGTTTTTTAAGGCGAAAAGTCGATTGCACAAATTAGATACCTTTGAAAACGCTTCCCTGGCCCCAAATTAACCTATTTTCGCTTCAACAAAAAACTATTCCCTGAATCAGGGAAGCGTTTTCTAAGTTCGGAAATGCGCGCAATCTATTCCTCGAATAGAAAAACTATATAGGATTATTTTGATGAAATTTAAAAAAAAGAAAATTTTTTGAAAAAAAACGCAAAAATCTGGTTTTCAATCACCCTGTAGAAACGGAAACTGCATTTATTCTAAACTGTTTATAAAGTTTTTAAGAGCTTAAAAGCCATCTCATAGCGAAAATTAAGGTTTTCAAATGAAAATAATTTTTCTTTATACATTTTAATGAGAAATCCTTTTTTAAAATGATTTGTCAATTTTCACTTCATTCCACACAGGGTATCCTGGGCCCGTATGCACTACTAAGGATTTTTTTCAAACTGCAACTAAATTAGGGGGGTACACGAGCCCTCATGATGGATGGATGAATGACTATAAAGGCGGAAGGTCCGAGGATGAGTGGTAGGGGTGGTGGTACTGTACCTCCCCCCCCTCAAAAATTCGATAAGCGGCCCCCTCCTCTAGGGTGGCCTGCTTAATGAGAGTGCACTGTATCTGGATGACCTCAAGGTTGAAAAATCCTTAGTTGTGCATAAGGGCCCTTATTCAGGGTCAATAAACGAATTTCGAATCCCCAGCTAAAAACCATCTATCTTGGAATATTATTTAAGGAATAAATTGCGTTCAGGAGCATAAAATCGCGAGAGTAAATGCTAAAAATGGGCTATGGGCTAAACGATTTAAAAAATTTATCCCTATATTTCATTGTTATATAATCTCATTTTATAAAATCCTTCAATTTTAGACAAAGGCTTTTAATTAAAAAAAGGAACAAATATTCTACATCAGTCACATTCATTTCATTTGCAAAAGTTTAGTAAAATGTCATAGCGCATCAATTTAAAAAACTTTAATTGTTTTGTTCCAAATTTTCCACACTTTAAGTGTAGGAGGATATGTCAGTATCAGGAAATTTTGCACGTTTAATGTAGTAGGATGTGTCAGTTTCAGGAAATAAACAATTTTTGCAAATAAATTTAGTTTTTGGGATTTCAAAATTTGCCCAGAAATGATGAAACGTTGTGTCAAATCAACAAAATTGTTTTTACAGGGTGAATAAAAAAGAGATTTTTTCTTTTTAAGCGATTTTTTCAACAATTTCTCAAGTTTTTAAATTTTCACCAAAATAACTTTATAGGGGCTTTTTATGCGAGGAATTGATTGCGCGCATTGCGAACCTTGAAAACTTCCCTCGTCCTGAAATAGCTTATTTTCGCTTCAATACACACGCCTCTTCCCTGAATCAGAGTCAGGGAAGCGTTTTAAAGGTTCGGCAACGCGCGCAATCGATTCTCCAAATAGAATAACCCCGTATAGGATTATTTTGGTGAAAATTTTAAAAACTTGAAAATTTTTGATAAAATATCGCAAAAATCTCTTTTTTTTAACTCACCCTGTAACATAAACTTTTAGATATTTTTGATGGTAAAAAACAAGTTTTAAAATTTTCTTACCGTATTCCTTATACCAGGCCCAGGATTTAGCGACGGAGGGGGGCAAAAAAATTTTTACCAATAGGTCGGTTTGGAGGGGGCAATACTGCAATCGATTTTCCAAAAGCACAAAAGTTTGTCAAAAAATAACCAAAAAAGTCGAAAATTTTTCTTAAAATTGAAATTTTTAACGAAAATTAGTTTAAAATTGCAATTTTTGTCGAAACATTAGCACATTTTGGACATTTTTTGGTGAAAAATTTTTCGGGGCAAAAGCATAAGTGGGGGGGGGGGTGACATTTATAGCCTAATCCAAGAAAAAAATTTTCTAAAAAGATCATTTTTAGGGGTAAAATCATGCGAGAAATCGATTGCGGAGGATTTTTCGCCGAAGCGTGAAAAAGCTTCCCAGACCCTGATTCAGGGAAGCAAAAAATTTTTCGGTTTTTACTTTGTGCAAAAAAATTGGCTCTAAACGGGATTCGAACCAGAGACTTTGTGACCAATAAGCCGCTGCTTTGTCACTGCACCACCGAGGCTTGATGATGGAGAAACGACTTTTCAAATCAAGTACTAGTATAAAAAAGGTCGAAAAAATCTATATTTTCCCTAAATCAGGGTCAGGGAAGCTTTTTCACGCTTCGGCGATGTGCACAATCGATTTTTCGCATTATTTTACCCCTAAAAATGATCTTTTTAGAAAATTTTTTTTCTTGGATTAGGCCATAAATGTCATCCCCTTTAAGCAAATGTTTTTCATTTTTTCAGCGACGGGGCAATTTCCCCCTTTGCCCCACTTAATACGGGTCTGCCTTATACCCAAAAATGCCTATTTACAAAAATTTAGTTCAGAAAAGCTAAAATCTTTGGAATAATGTCTTTTTGAAATAGAATTTTAAAAAAATGAAATATATAATAATTTAACATTATATATCTTTAAAAATTGCAAAACTGATTTTTGTAATAAATTTTTCAGGGTACCTAAAAAAATTTTTATACTGTTCTTTTTTCTTTTAATTTTCTCCAATAATTGTCCCGTATAAAAGCTATTGTGTTAGCTTTAAAATTGATTTAAGAACGACCAAAGGTATTAATTTATCAAATGCATGTTCGTACAACGACATTTATAGTATAATAAACATCGCGTGAAACTTTAGGACTAAAACAAAAATTTGATTAAAAATCATTAAAAAGTTGTAACAAAGGACGTCTGTACTTACGTCAAAAGGATTCCAAAAATAAAAATTTAGGCTACACTAAATAGTATTGGGATACGAAAATTGAAAAAAATGCACATAAATAAGTTTGGGTCGCCAATTTTGGAGGAAAATGTTTTAACAGGGGGAGAGCACTTAACATGACCCCCAAGACCGAAATAAAAAGTGCCGAAATTTTTACCGAAACACACCCCCTAAGGGTAAAATTTGACGCGGAACACACTGATGCCATTATTTTCAAACCAAA
This sequence comes from Acrobeloides nanus, assembly GCA_900406225.1. NCBI lineage: Eukaryota > Metazoa > Nematoda > Chromadorea > Rhabditida > Cephalobidae > Acrobeloides > Acrobeloides nanus. Next base: position 40,087 of record OZJO01009694.1, read on the forward strand.
ATCTTCGTAAACCTATGAATTTTCGCAATTTTTAAATAAAACAACTTTTTTTACATTTATCGATTTTATTCGATTTTAAGCGTTGAAAATGGCGCACCCTTTTAAGGAATTAAGAGATATAACTCTTCGAGACTTGATTAATAAGCTAAACGCAATATCCGGTTGATCGCTAACAAGGGACCTTCAAGGTCTGAGAAACTCAGATTTTTTCGAGACCTAGCTTAAAAGTTAGGAAAAAATGTGAAAAAAATCGAATATAATAGTCACTTGATTGATTGGGTATAAATTTTTTGAGCTACGGGGTCATAAAGTTGCAAAATCTTTCGATTTACTTTGTGCAAAAAAAAAATTGGCTCCAAGCGGGATTCGAACCTGCCCACTTTATCTCCGGTTCCCCTAAAAAATTCACCTAAAAAAGAGCTTGAGTAAAGACTTTTTTCCGCTATTGTAGTTGGGAAAAAAATTTTAGCTCCTATTTCGCGCTTTTCGAAGAGCTAGGATCGTTTTAGGGATTTTTAGGGTCAAAATTAGGGCTCACAGATATCGATTCTAAAAAAAAGCTTAAGCTTAGGTCTAGACCTAAGCTTAGACTTAAACCTAAGCTTAAGCTTAGACTTAGGCTTAGGTCTAGGCCTAAGCTTAGGCCTAGGCTTATGCCTAAGCTTAAGCCTAGGCTTAAGCTTAGACTTAGGCCTTTCTTAGGTCTAAGCTTTAGCTTTTAAATTTTGTCGCTGGCCCTTAAAACAACATCATTGAAAAACGTATATCATGGGACTCATAAAAAATCGATAGGACTCATAAAAGCCCATGAGACTCATATGAACACTTGGGACTCACAAAATGAGATAGAGCCCGAATGTTACTTTGGATACGAATGTTCCCTATACCCAAAAACCCCCTAGTACAAAAAATCAGCCGATTTGGTGAACTTTTTGAAAAATCGGTGCTATGCGCAGTGCAAAAATTTTGCACACTTCTCAACAATTTTTGCACATTGCCCCCTAGTTTGAGGGAGTTTACAATATGAACCAAATAGTTTTTCAACAATTTCTAAAGAATAATGTAGTTTTTAAAAGGATAACAAAAGCTTTTGCTATTTTTTAAAACAAAGTTATGTGTAGATATATTTTAAATTTTTGTCAGACTTCAATTTCTTAAAAACCGCTTAAATTTCTGAATTCATAAGGAGTTATTAGATTTTCATGAAGAAATTTGCAGATTAAAGGGGGGGGGTATTTTTCTCTGGCGCCGGTAGGTCGAAAAATTTTTTTTCTCAAAATTAGCTGATTTTTGGTACTCGGGGGTTTTCGGGCACGAGAAATCGATTGCGCGCATCGAAAAAATCTGAAATAATTTTTCGGGGATCAAAAAATTGAAAAAAATGCGTCAAAATTAGGGGTTATAAGTTTTAACCCCAACAAAATCATTTTTAGGGGTAATTTT
>OZJO01009699.1:0-13606 GCA_900406225.1 Acrobeloides nanus
AAAAAATAGGATTGATTGTTTCGTGTCAACTTTATGAACGTCATAAATATCTTTCTGAGTAGGGTTGGCGCCGATATGGTAAGTTAAGCAACGCTAAGAGAATTCTTTCGCTCAGAACTTTTTATAGAGAAATTATTTTTATATGTCGTCTTTTGCACAAATATGCAGGGATATATGGAGAATATCATGTAAAATAAACCAACTTGATTCTAGTTTACCATAAAAAGATATAAGCCAAATGCTGTTTTCCCGAAGGCATTGTCAATATTAGGCTTATATCTTTTTATGGTAAACTCGAATCAAGTTGGTTTATTTTACATAATATTCTCCATATATCTCTGCATATTTTTGCAAAAAAAGCAGCATATAAAAATAATTTTTCTAAAGCTCTGGCCAAAATAACTTTATGAAATTGTCTTAACCCTTAACTTGCCAGATCGGCGCCAACCCTATTCCTGATGTCAGTTGACAAAAAAAATGTGACTTATACCAAAAATTACCTTCTTGTTCGTTTTTGATTGTATAAATTTTGAAATTGTATTGTTTGATATATTTCATCTTGTTAAATAAATGATTATTTAAAAGAAAATTTTTTGGCAAAGTTTATTTTCACTTTACGTGATTTTTTATGACACACACGTCTGTTTCAAGCAGCAAAAGTCAGTGCAAACTTTTGTTTTTCGTTCATTTTAAACCTCACAATAGTGACCCCCCTCGAGAGGGGTCACTACTGAGAGGTTCGCCTAATCTGCCCAGAAGAGGGTCGCTATTGAGAGATTTTTTATGCAAATTTCTTTGCATTAACCCTAGCCCCCTGATCCACAATAGCTTCAATTACTTTTCTAGTAAAAGCTTCGATCTATAAAAATGACATTGCCTAATTTTGTTATTAATGTTACTGACTATAAATCCTCCGATTACCTATAGTAAGATTTTTATCCTGTAAGGACTCATTTAAGCCTCGTTTTTAGTGCAAAAATCGATCCCGTAGTAGTCCACACTTTAGACTTGCTTCAATACAAAAGTGCTATGTTGTTACAAAGCAAGAAACGAGGGGTTCAACAAGTTCCACATGAAGAACTTGATAAAAAGCCAAAAATGAGGTTAGCTATCTCTTTCTCAAATCTGGCATGTAATTTCAAAAAATTTTAAGTATGAACTCTTTCCCAGAAATTGATGGTGAACAAGCCTATGAAACAGCAAAACTTGGAGTTATGGCATTAATTTTCCAGTTAGGGTTTCATAGTATGCTTTTTGAGGTCTTAATTTTTCCATTTGCAATAGGGGTGCCAGATTTGGAAATTCGCATAATCGAGTTCAAATCGAGGACCGTAAAAGTAACGAATTTTCGAGAGGTTTCTTCACAAACCCCCAACAAAAATTTAAGCAGGGGATTTATGAAGAAACTTTTTGAAAATTCGTTACTTTTACGGTCCAATTTGAATTCGATTAATTATGTGAATTTCAAAATCTGACACCCTTGATTTTCAGCCATAGAATCAGAAGCGTTAGAGACACTGACAAGATGTGCATTGAAAAAATTGAACAAAATGTGTCATGCTATGCAAATTTTGAAGCGTCGTTTGCATGAAGGACGACAATGTGCTCAACAAGTATGCAAATTTTGTACATATTACCCTCTTTTTAAGAGATAAAGTGTTCAAGAACCCGATTTTTATATCTCTATTTTCAGGTTCCGATTCTCCAAACCCTTGAACAATACAACTTGGCTCCTTTGACTCTCCATAAATTTTACCATGGTCGAATTCTAGACAGAAGAAATATCCTCCTAAAACAATGTGAGGCCCTCCACAAGAAGAGATTAGCCGAGAAAAATTCTAGTCAAGAAAAAGATGAATCCGAAGAAAATGAAGAAGAGGAAATTCCAGAAAGTGAAGGAAATTTGCATGATCCTGTAGGTCTAGTAAAATGGATTAAATTTTGAAAAAATCCAAATTCCGGTTTTTTTATACACACTGTACACGTTTTATATAAGAAGATTCCTGCTAATTCGGTAGATATCCTGATTTTTTTTATTAAATATCCTGTTTATTTAATGCCCCATGGATGTGTACAATTGGTTTTGTAGACGTTATTTTTAGGCTACACAATCCAGTTCAAAGGATGTTGAAAAAATGTCTTTACAAGTTGCTGTAAAAAATATCAGTAAGCCTACTCCACGACTAACTAAACTGATACAGCCGATACCAATCCCAGGATTGGAATTAGAACAACTGCCTCCTAAGGTAAATAATTCAAAAAGGTTGATCTACAACAATTCTTAGAGCATTCAACGTGTTCCTCGTTCTGGATATCTTATCCAAACAGTAAAAGCTACTACCCCATCCAGTCCTCAAGCTCAAAATATGAATATAAAATCGCCGACATCACCAGTCAAATCTACGGTTCCGCAAAAGCAAACTCGAAGAAGGAGTCCAGGAATCGTGTCTGATACAAAAGCTCCAGCTTCGAAAAGAGGTAGAAGAGGCGGTTTTTAAACTAGATCAATATATATGTACTTCTAAATGTATAGTCAGTGATGCTTTTGAATTTGTATTTGGACTTCAAATTTGTATTTATATTTGGACTCAAGTTCGAATACCATTATTTTTCCTATTTTTTTCAAACAAGTTTTTTTTGTATTTGGACCTGAATCCAAATACGAAGTCACCAAAAAAGCGTCACTGTGTATAGTTAATTAATAAGCAATTGTATTGTCATGAAATTTTAAATATTTAAATCTACAATCACCAAATAAAATTTGGAGCTACCTCGGCTCATACCTCACGTCGTCTAAATTTTTTTCGAAATTTTCTCAAAAATGACCATATTAGGGATAATTGTATGCGGGAAATACGTTGGAGATGTTATTCTTGCGTAAAAACGCTTCCATTTTTTAGAAAATCGAATTTTTGCATATTAGCTTTTTCGAAATATTTACGTTGTATGTTCGAAAATTCGATTTTCTAAAAAATGGAAGCGTTTTTACGCAAAAATAACATCGCCAACGTGTTTCCTGCATAAAATTACCAATAATAGGGTAATTTTTAAGAAATTTTCGAAAAATAAAATTTTTCAATTTTAGACCACGTTTAACGGGGTATAGAGCTGGATTAGCTCCTAAGTTTTTGAAAAGATTTTAAAACCAATAAATTAGACATTTATACAGATTACTTACAGAAAGCTATTTGTAGACTCCAAGAAAAGGCTGTTTTTTTGTAACTTTTCATATGCTAAACAATTTCTTTTTCAGATCAATATCCCTCTAGGGATCAAGTTACAAAAAATGACAATGAGTCACCTGCCATAAATATGCAAATTTCAAAAAGAAAATTTGTTCATGTTGACAAGTTATAACCACTTTATGTTTTGCTCAAAATTCGATAATTAAGGCAAGTGACAAGAATTGTCACTTTTTGTAACTTGAGCATTCCAAGTTTCTTCCCAAAGTTTGGTGGTAACACATATATGATTTTAATTCACATATATGTACGATCTTTAGATCTAGAAGCTTTCAAAAAGAAAATTATGCTTAAGATGAGAGGGGGTAATCTGTATGTTAATAGACAATAAAAGTAAAAAATACATCTATTTCTTTACAAAGTGAAATATAAAATCAAATGGACACCAAAATATACAGGTGTATGAACAATCGGAATTTGGGCGATTCTTTCACATTTTTTCAAAAATCCAAAAAATGACCCATATATAGGGTTAATTTTATGCGGGAAATTGATTGCGCGCATTCCGGAAGCTTGAAAATGCTTCCCGGATCCTGATTCAGGAAAGTAAATTGTATTTTTAGCTTTTATATATACACTTTCCTGAATCAGGATCTGGAGCATTTTCAAGCTTTGGGAATGCGCGCAATCGATTTTTCGCATAAAATTNTTTTTTTATACTCCTTGTAATTAGGAAAATGCTAGATAAAATTTATTATAACCATTTTGTGAGAATAAATCTGCTATCAATAAAATATTTTGAGTCGTGAAGCAAGACCAGATTGTTGTTGCGTATATTCAAACAAAATTTTGAGTTATTTTAAATATCTTAGACATACAGATATTTGTATTAATAATGCTTAAAGTTACAAAAAGTGACAATTTTGTCGCTGGCCTTAAATATGAAAATTTTGGGCGCGATAAAATTTGTTCATGGTGAAAATTTTTTCGCCATTGTGACAAAATTTTGTCAATAAATTTTTATCACACTCAAATTTAAGACCGGTAACAAAATTGTCCCTTTCTGTAAAATTGAGCATCACTAAGAACAGGGTTACCAAGTGTTCTTATTAATAAGAATTGTTCTTATTTTTGAAAATAAGTCTTATAGGAAATTTTAAAAATGTTCTTATTTTTGAAGGAGGAATCTTATTTTATGAGAGGATTGTTTTTATTTTTCGACTTGATAACCCTGACTAAAACATACAAGGAACCATTTCTAGAATGTTGCATAGAAACAGTAATATAGCCAGAAATTTTTTAAACATTATTAAACTTTAGTTTTTTTTATTTAAAATAGAATCGCTAAGGTCTATCAAGAAGATTTTTTAGCGGAACATTTTGGAATTTGGTTAGAACTGTTGCTTTCACATACAGGATGGGTGAAAGCAAGTTTCTTTAAAAACCGAAATTTTGCCGTTTCTTGGCGAAAAAATTTGAAGAAAAAGCGAAAAAATGACGATTTCATGGCTAAGTTAGCATTTTCAGAATTTTTCAATGCGCGCAATCGATTTCTCGCATAAAATTATCCCTAATAGATTTTTTGAAAAAAATTTCACAAATTTTTTCATCAAAAATCGGCAAAATTCCGGTTTTTAAAAGCTCACCCTGTAGTTTTTTTTTTAATTTTGGCTTAGAAATGTAAAAAGAGATTCTCTGGCGATGTAACTGATGAACAACCAAATAAATTGAAAATAATAAATATGGATAACCCCTAAACATTTAAGCAAACATCACCACAGTAAGAACTAAGCCATAAAAATATTTTATGATTTAATATTTAACGCGACAAGTCCACATCACATAGAGGTAAACACATACAATATATAAATTAATTTAATATATAATCATATAACTATAATTTATAAAATACGAGCCTAACGCAAGTCTTCTTCTTCTTCGCCTTCTCCGTCACCACAACTATTCTTGACTTTCAGCAAAAGTGACGTAGCCCATGGGTCCAAGCGACTAATTTTGTCGAATTCTCGAACTTTTTCGGTGAACGCGTCCACATTTTTCTCCTCTAAACATAGCATTAATTCACGGATGAACTTGGCTTCTCGGGAATCGTTGAAGGATGGCGAAATTTCTTCATAGCGTCTCAGCGCGTTCTGAGTGTTGAGCTAAAAAATGTTTTGCTGGCTTATTCGAGCGAAATTTGAGTTGAAAACTCGATTTTTGAATGATTTTTTTTAGCAAAAAGATCGATTTTGCATCACTTTTGTGCCAAATAACATTATGTAGTGCTCTTGAGCTCAGAATTTGAGCTTTAAATTTTTCATAGACCCACCAAATCAATGCATAAATGGCACAAAAGCGCTTGAAAGAAGTGATTCTTAGCAGCATATTTCAATGTTGGATGATCTGCCTCCCAAATAGCAATCTCTTCAAAAATTTCTATCGCTTTCTTATACTGTTCCAATTCGGCAGCAATCTAAAAAATCGAGTATAAATTCACACATATTCGAAACCATAACCCCACCGTGGCGACTTTAACCAAACATTTCGTCGCAGAACTTTTCGCTTCTTCACCCTTATAAAAATCGGCTGCAATTTGATAGTGTCGCATGCACTGTTCCTTATTCGGCGCTTCATTTTCATAAATCTCGGCGATCGTGGTGTGGTTTTTGGCAGCCATATTGAATCGTCCCATATCGGTATAAATATCGGCCGTTTTCGCGATGCAATCAACGGCTTTCTTAAAATGGTCAAGTTGAGACAAAAATAGTAGTAGGAGAGGACAAAAGAGACAAATTTGTCACTATTGTCACTATGAACAATTGTGTATGTTCGTGCTCAAAATTCGCATATTTCTGCTCGTCACCGGTCAGAAATATGACAAATGTTGAGCACGATATTATATTGTTCATGTGACAAAAGAGACAAGTTTGTCACCATGAACAATTGTATGTTCGTGCTCAAAATTCGCATAGTTCTGACAGGTGACGAGGATTGTGCCACTTGTTACTTTGTTGTACTTAGCTGTGGTACTTATGTCACTTCGTTATACCTGTGGATCAATCTTTCTGTAACAATTGCCAGCTTCGGCGTAATTTGACGCGGCATCGTGTTTCGAATCAGCATTGGCGGCGTGGAATTCGGCTGCTTTCAAAAATGCATCTCCAGCGGCGTTCCAATTTTTCGCGACTTTAAACAAGTTCCCTGCCTGAAAAATTAGATTTTGAGTCGGATTTTACGTGTGTTTTAGCAATTTTAGTGAGTGAAATTCGTCTATAGCAAAATATGGATTTCTGAATTCAGTCTGTAACATAATGTAATGTGGTAGCATAGAGTAAAAAACATATTCATGCGCTCAGGATCAGAAATGAAATTTCGATCAGAATATCAATTAATGAGATAACACAGGTTTTGTTACAAACTCTGGTACTGCTTCAGAAGAGGTGATCAAACATAAGAGTTCAGATTTTTTTCGAAAAAACGTGCGTCCCGATACTGGATCAGGAAAGCGTTTTCGCGCTTTAAAAACCTGAAATTCGAATTCTACACTAAAAATTATCCTAGATGGATTTTCAAAAAACTGAACTCTTATATTCCGAAATAGTACCAAAAATCTAACATAAAAATCAAGTATAGCTTCGATCTTATGCCGAAATTGAATAAAAAGTGATAGGTCCATAAACATTTATTATGAATTATAATCATTAAAAATTTTTCTATTATCATTGTAATCTTCTTTTTGCAGTTGCAATTCTCCTTTTCTCTTCAAAAGTCCTCTCTTGCTCATCACCAAATCGAATTTGTCTTGAAGAGCTTTGACTTTGACCCAAAGACAAATTTTTAATTTCTTCATCTATATGCCTGGTTGGTTTCCTTGCTGCTAACTTAGCCCTGGGGTCAGTCATCGAATGAGCCAATTTGCAGTGTTCATTTCTTTCTTCAGCTGTCATATATCGATTTGTGCATTCGGGAATATAACATCGAAAATGTGCATTCAAGGGATTTTTCTCGGTCATGATTTGAAAGAATGCTGAATGAGTTTCATCACAGTGAATTTCCAGGATGTGATGATTTGAAAATTTTTGATGGCATTCCAAACATTCAAAGCTATGGGCTTCTTTGTAATGATCTTCAAAATTAAAGACATCGTTAAACTGCATAAGACAAAATTGTTCAGGACAGCGAAATTGAGATATAGATGAGGATGATTGTGATACCTCTTCAGCGTCCTAGAAGAATATTGGATTGATCCAAAAGTTTGCGCACTTCATTTTTCTTTTCTTGGGAAAAATGAAGTGACACGGTCAGAATGGGATAAATAAGGCTTAACTATGATTTTCATGTATAAGAATATTTTTTAGACGAAAAACACGAATTTGAGCTCAAAAAATCGTAAGACTTCATTTTCATGCTCACAAATTCAATTTAAAATGACCATTTCGGCTCTACGATTTTTTTGAACTAAAATTCGTGATTTTCGCCTAAAAATACCCTTATTATACATGAAAATCATAATTAAGCCTTATTCATCTCATTCTGATCGTGTACCTTTAAAATTGTCTGAATTTATGCAAAAATAAAAGTAGAGAAAAAATGAGATTGACAAGGTACAAATAAGTCTATAAAATCAGACGTACTATCAAAGTCATAAATAAAATAAAAATGGGCATATGAACTTGGTTAAATTTAAAAAATGAACTCAACCCGTTCAAAAATTTTTATAATCAACAAGTTTAGGTATACGATAATCATCGTCGTAATTATGAGGGGAGAAATGTAGAAACTTCCCGCAAATTGAAATTATTTTAAATCGAGGGAAATGAAAATTTCTCGAAAACCTCTTCAAGTCTGATTCCCCCTCCCCAAATCTGGATCAAAATTACAATGTTGACAATAGTTTAAAGCATTAAACATACCTGAATGTAAAGGTCCACTGCTTCATCATTACCTCCACCAAAGAATGAACTAAATAATCCACCTCCCTTTTTACTCTTCTTTTCGGCTTCTGCCAATTTTTGCCTAGCTTTAGCTTCAGAATCTCCCATTTCTGAAATGAAAAGAATTAAGGGCTATTCAAGTCTGGGGGACCTAATGACGTGAAAAAAATTTGAAAATTTTTCCGGAAAATGACCACTTTAACGTATAGAAGTCCTGTCAAAGGATGTACAAAGTCCTGACATGGGATGCAAAAAGTCCTGAAATAAGTTGGCACGAAATACTGACATAACGTGCAAGTTCTGTCCGTTTTAGCATACATAGCTTATGTCAAATATTGTCTTACTTTTGAGATTTCTATACAACCGACTTCTGCTAAACGGACAGAACTTTGTGCACGTTATGTAAGTATTTCGTGTCAACTTATGTCAGGACTTCGTATCAGAACTTCTCCACCCCCTGTAATTTTTAACGAGGAATCAACATCCACTGGCCTTTGTGAGGTCCAACACATGAGGGCCTCCACTAATTATAATGGAAGCACCAATTGTAGCACTAATTGCACTCTCGGCGTCGAGATGGTTTTATTTTTCAGGATTAACAAATTTTCGAATGTGGTCTTCAGCAAATTTATAGCTCAACAAAAGATGAATAAAAAGGCCACATTCGAAAATTCGTTGGCCCTGAAAAGTTATTCTCGCTTTAACTTTTGCGTCGAGACGAGCACTAATTGCAATTAGTGTTCTTCAAACTTGCAATTAGTGCAGTCTCAACGCCTTTAGTGGAGATCCTTATTGTCAATCACTCGATCGACCCCAACACCGGAGCTCACACCCAGACGATTGAATCGATTTGGAGCAAGCTCAAGAGGATGATGATCAAGAAGTTCATCGGACTCAATGTGGACAATGACCGATACGATGACTACCCACAAGAATTATGTAGCGCCTGCAGTTTGGAAGCAGAACCCAAGTTGGTCATATGTTTCGAAACTTGATATTTCGAAACGATTATAGAGTTTAAAAAAATAAGATAAGTTGATATTTCGAAACTTTTTTAGATACAGTCAAACCTCTATTAAAACCCAAAAAACTCGTTCAGATTTGGAGTTTCCATGGCCGATTCTTCAAGAAAATGTGGTCGAAAATGTCAACAAAATGACCGAGATATAAAAAAATCGAGATTTTTTATGTAAAAATTTTTAAAGTCAATTTTCAGGCATAAAAAATTTTTAAGTTTTCCTATAAGCAAAAATAGGAAAACGTTCTACGAGGTCGAATTTAGGTCTGATAAAAAATTTATAATTTTCCAACATTTTATTCTTCTGGGATCGAACCTACGTTGCTTAACTTGTCAGATTGGGCGGTCTGGCAATCAACGACCAACCGTAAATTTTTCATTAAGTTTCGAAACATCACATGACCCCAAGTTTCTATCTTTGAAGCTAGATCGCAGCGTTGTATCCTTGCCTTCACTAAGTGCATCGACGTTCTCTTATCCCAACGGCCCTCTTTAGGGCCACATTTGATCACATGTTATACTATTAAACTTTGCTCGAAACAGTGTCAAGAAAGTGTTTTTACGCTTCGGGAGTGCGTTTTTTGGATTCCTTGTTAAAAATTACGCTAAAGGGGTTATTTTCAAGTAAAAAATTAAAAAAATTTTTTTCACGGCATTGGGGCTCCCAAACTTGAATAGCCACAAGAATTAATGATTATAAAGCAAAAACATCGTTAAAAATTCGCGTAAACAAATATTTCGCACATAAAAAAATATTTTTTGTTGAGGCAAAAACCTTTGTGCACGCTTAGAATCGAAACTTAGATCAATTTCTACTAGTCCAGCATCTTCGCTACTCGGCCACACGGCTGACCGAACTGTCCAAAAAGTTGCGACAAGTGTTATTGAAACTTAGTTTAAAAACACTTTTTAAAGTTATTTATGCAATTTTAAAACAAGAAACATTCTTTTTAAATAGTTTCACAACAAATTTTGGAAAAATTAATTTTTATCACAAAAATAATCACGCAAAAATAAATTGCTTTAGATGTGAGTCGAACCTGAGCCTTCTGTATAGGAAGCGAGAGCAAAACCAATGAGCCAAGCAGGCTATTTTATAAAATTTTTAAAATACATAAAGGTAGTTGAATTTTTTCATTATCTAAAACTTTCAAAGGTTCTAACTTTTGATAGCATAAGCCGTTTTTTTAGATCTTGGGCTTAAAATACGCGCAAGAACAATAAAAATAAAAGACCAGAACGATTTTTTTGTTTTTCGTTTAAATAAACGGCTTTTAGTTATAAAAACCGCTTAAAAATTCGATTTTTTCCGTTTTTCATACTAAAAAGTAGATTTTTTGCCTGAAAAAGCAAAAATCGTTCTAGTGTTTTATTTGCTCGATTCTTACGAGCATTTTGAGCCCAAGATCTCGAAAAATGACTTATGCTATCAAAAGTTAGAACCTTTGAAAGTTTTAGTATAAAGAAAAATTCAAAGACATTTTTAACATATAAAATCCAGCTCAGGCAAAAAAATTCCTTTTTAAATACGTGGAGCAGAAGCTGTAGAACATTTTTAAAAAAAATTTTGTTCAATTTCGCTTAATCTTTGATGAGATAATTGAGTTTTTCTAAGAGCTACTTTTTGATATTTTTAATGGTTTTCGTTTCAATAACACTTGTCGCAACTTTTTGCACAGTTTGGTCAGCCGTGGGCCACATGGACTTATAAAAATTACTCACAAAATTGCATTATAATCTTACATTAAAGCATAATAAGGGGCTAAAAAATTTATTTTGAAGGGTACCCCCATGATTTTGGTGTCATTTTTCTTCTCTCACCGAGCCCTATCGATTGATATAGGCTGTGACGGAATTGGACTTAAGGTGACAGAGATAGCACAGACAGACACACATAGTGCGTTTAATGTATTAGGATTCGCCTTTTTAGCTAAAAAAATAACAAATGTCTTGTTGTCTGGCTTTCTCTCGAATTTATCAGAGTAAAAACTCAGTGAAAAGACCGTTTGCTGATTCGATGGGTTGGGTGATTCAACCATGGGTAATGCCACCCAGTGGGTCAAGGTGGTTCCACCCTGGGTGATTGGTCGTTATTGGTGATGGAACCTTTTCGCCTCCTGATCGTTTATAAAGGGGTTATCATAACCCGGTTATGAAATGTATCGTGACACATCGAAAATTTCTTCACATTCGATTGTTGCGCTGCTCTTATTGATTTACCATATAAAAATTTTCCTTTCAATGCATACATATTTTTTAAAATATTTTAGTCCTCGAAAATTCGAGGAGGCTACTTCGCGCGTTGTAAAAATTTGTAATCATTTAAACTTTGGAAGTAATTTTTAATCGTTGAAATCGTTTTTTTTACATTGAAAACAATAACATCTTTTTTGACAAAAATTTGCAAAAAAAAAGTTGTAGGATTTTTCGAAACGGATTCAAAAACAAAATTCTGATTTGTTCCAAATTTGACTTGTTTTTCACCAAGAATCGTAATTTTCTGAACATTTCCAACTTATAAACAAGCATTTTTCAACAACAAAAATTCGCATGCGGAGCATTGACTCAATGATTTCAACAAAATTTTCTTCGAAAATAGTAATTTTTTGAGAATTTCGTGGACTCTGAATAACTTTTCTTTCGTTAAAGTTTCGTATCAATTTATTGGTGGATTGTTTCAAACGGTTTTTTTTGCTTGAATTCATCTAACTTATTTCAAAAGGTTTGGAGCAAGTTCTCCTGGTTGCCGCCACTTAATGTTGACTAAACTCAGCAAAAACTTTTTTATTTTCTTCTGGAAATTACCATTTAGGGGTAATTTTATGCAACAAATCGATTGCGCGCACTCCCGCAACCTGAAAACGCAGAAAAATGGTGAAAATTCGATTTTATCGATTCTCCATACTAGGAATGAATTTCACTTACCCGATTTGATTTAAAAAATTATGATCCAAAAATGTAACCCCGATTTTTTATGTAACCCCAAAATATTGAACATGTTCATAATATTTCGGGGTTACATAAAAAATCGGGATTACATTTTTGGATCATAATTTTTGATTTTTTATCAAATCGAGTATGGAGAATCGTTTCCACCGATCCGTTTTTGATCCAAGCCTTCCCTGAAAAAAAGCATTGTATTTTTTAGCGATACTACCGCTACTACTTTTAGTAATTGCCCAAAAACGACCAAAAATATTTTTTATCACGTAGGTAGTCCCCTGTTTAGAATAAATTTTTTTTTAAATTGACTTTTGTGAAATTAGATTCGGTAAATTAGATTCCAAAAAAGTAAGTGAAATTCATTCCTAGTGCCTAAATATTCCCCATGCATCCCTACGTGGTCGTTTTTGACGGGAAAATTAACAGGATTTTCCCGCCAAAATACGACCATACTGAGATACCTGAGAAAAACTATATAAAATCGTTGCTTTCATGCAATTTTACCGAATTGTTCGATCAAAAATTGCTATCAATGAACTACAAAATTTCCGCTTGAACGATGTCTACGAGAAGATGCGACTTTTGGATGAAAAATTCGAAGACTGGTTGGCCAGTATGGGTCTTCACGGAAGCATGCAATGCCAGTCGGGCCCGGTATGAAACTCATAATTGGTACTCATGGAAGTAAAGTTTAGCGATGTAACCAATGGCTCCATCTACCAAATACACAACAGTGTGGATTCAAGACCGGAACTTTTTTGACTAACACGCTAAAACACAGATTTCGATTACTTTGTGTTAGTGTGTGTCTCTCCTGAACTACAAGGATATCTTCAAGCTTTCTTACTTCTGGGCAATCAATCGAATATGCTGAATTTGAAACCGGAATCGCGCACCGGCTATTTCTTGAGAAAATCGAATTTTCATCATTTTTATGCAGTTTTCAGGTTACGGGAGTACGCGCAATCGATTTTTTCCATAAAATTTTACCCCTGAATGGGTAATCTCTGGAAGAAAATAAAATTTTTGCCGAGTTTGGTCAACGTTAAGTGGCGGATGATCCTGACCCGGGTTTCGGCCCGGATGATCCGGGCATAGACCCGGATGGATACGGGCCAGGCATGGGCCCTGATGGATCCGGGTGAAAAGTCAACCAAAGAGATCATCATGAAGAACTTTGGAAAAGATTCTTCTTTCAATAATTATATGGAATTTTACATATAAAATAATGTTTACAGAGGTCGAAACGGACCTAGTCCCGGCTCTACCCGGGCCTGGGCCCGGATGACCCGGGTCCAACTTCGACCTCTGAGCCTAATAGGATTTTTATCGTTTGTGCGAGTGTTTTACGTTTTTACCAATTTATTATTTTTAGCGCATTTTTACTACCCGATCTCTACTATCTATTTTCCTTAAGTATTGCTATAAAACTTAAATATGGCTAGTCTACCTGTTCGTATTTTAAAAGAATATGCTCAAGAAGAGAAGGGTGAGCACGCACGAATGTCTTCATTCGTTGGTGCTATTGC